>JBBPDA010139812.1:0-21504 GCA_037974385.1 Arnoldichthys spilopterus
AGGATTTTGGACATGAATGGAAGGAGAGATACCGGTCTGTAGTTAGCTGTCTGGGAGGGGTCCAAGTTGTGCTTCTTTAGAAGTGGTGATATCCTGGCCTGATGTAGGTTTAATTATTCCATGTGCCGACTCACTCATTTGCACGCAAATTTTTCCAATATTCAAGATGAGTTAACCTAATGAATAGACATTTGTACAGGATTCACAAGCTGTAAATGCCGTTGTTCAGCTATAAGCCCAAATGTCCTAAAATTCATATACAATTTTATCTCAAATTCTTGGAGGTGTAAAATTATTTTCTGTTGTCAGTCTTACCAACATTTTGTAGTGTCCCTGTTCACCCAGATAGACAATTCTGATTTGACTTGTTTCACATGCTGTCTCTTTAAAAAAATCACACATTGGTCAACAGCACAATGATTAAGATACAACACTTTTTAAATGGACATGCCTAACATCACTGTTAAACGTTGCAATGTTCTTCTGTTAGTCCATATACAAGGTGTAAATCTAGGAGAGTTCTCAGCCATAGAGTATTTTGGTAAACTGGGATGTTTGGATGCTGTCGCCCCCACTCTGACGTGTTCACTCAGGTTTGTTGACAATCGAGTGGTTGTGCTGCCTTATGCCCCAGGATGCCCCCATGTCTGTGCGTCTTTCTAGATCTCCCCTTTAGTTATGCTGTCATAGTGAGTCTTGCACCTGCCTGCACTCAGACCACAATGTACATTGTTCTTAACATTTCAGCATCTCTAACAATCTCTCTCTCTCTCTCTCTCTCTCTCTCTCTCCCCTCTTTCTCTGTTGAGCTGCCCCACTGAGATACCAATGATCCTGCCCCATTCTGCTATCTGGACCAGCCTGACCCACACTGATACCCTTTTACTGGTTTGAGGTTTTGCGGCTTTAAACCCACTCACTTCTGCCGAGGAGCCCATATGAACAGCCCTGATCTAAAGTCATTATGGCACCTGCACACAATAAACTGCTGCTGCTCATTTATACTAAGAACTATTATTTTTATATTTTTTTATTTTCTTTTTCTTTTTTTCTTTCCTCTTGCTTGTTTTTGCTATCCGGTGTCAACCAGAGGAGGATGGGTTCCCCCTTCTGAGCCTTGGTTCCTCCCAAGGTTTCTTCCTACTGCTAGGGAGTTGTTCCTTGCGTCTGTCACACATGGCTTGCTCTTTGTGGGCTCAGAACCGGTTTCTGTAAAGCTGCTTTGTGACAACGTCAGTTTTAAAAAGCGCTGTATAAATAAACTTGACTTGACTTGACTTAACCCTGCTACAATTTTGTCCTTACCAGGAGACAGAAAAGTACAATTGCGTTGCTGTAATGAGTAAAACTTGCACATCTAGACCTGTTGTGTCTGAAACTCCATTGACTAACCCCAATCTTGTTTTGTTTGTAGATAGATCCACTTTCAGGTTGGATATGCTGTTGTATCAGAACATGATGTTCTGTCTTAAGGCTCGAGCAGGAGAAAAGAAAGAACATAAAATAAAATAAAATAAATATATATATAAAATAATAGTTCTTAGTATAGCAGCAGTTCCTTGTGTAGAGGTGCCATGATGACTTTAGATCAGGTCTTTGGCAGAAAGGGGTGTTCATATGGTTGTAAAAACAATTCTCACCTAAATGCCAATTTCTACTGTTATAATGAAAATAATACAAATGATCTAAAGCAGTTGTCCATATCAACACAAAGATGTTTCAGTCCCTTGACTTTAACCACATTGAAAGCCTGTGGTGAGAGCTGAAGAGAAAAGTACACTAGAACCCTGGATGATCTGGAGAGATTGTGTAAAGAGTGATAATATCTTAATGATTATGCACAAAAAATAAATAAATAAATTTCAAATAAATGTCTTTTTCAAACAATTTTACAAGGCATGCATATGTTTGTGGGGCGGTCTTTATACAACATACTGTATTCTTGCAGTAGAGTAATTAAATGTGAATAAAAGTAATAACGTATTGTGCTAAATAGGCATATAATAATAGCAACAGTATACAAAATATACAGTAAATAAAAAATAAACTGCATATTTTCCAGTGCAGAGACCCTGATGAACAGGCACCATACAGTAAGTATTCACTTTTACCACAATATATTTTCATAAAACAATTAATCCAGATCAAATATTTCATGTAATTTTAACCATATACATAGGAATAGGGCTCTCCGTTTGAAGTGCATGGTGAGGTTCATGCATGCTGGGCTTTGAGCAACATCGAATATGGACAAAAATATATTAAATTGTTTGTTGGTGCTTAGTGTTTTGATACTTACAGGCACCAAAAGAACAAGAATTCTTAGTCTTTCTAAAATAATTTACACACCACACAGTTGTATCAAAAAGTATTGTGCTAAACATTTACCATCCGCTTGGGTGCCAAGTTAAAGCTGCCTCAAGTGCATCTGTTTTTACAGGGACTCAAGACTTCTGGTGTCAGAATGGAGGTCTGCAGCTTGATTCTGGTTTCTCTGGTATTTTTCGGAGACTGCTTGTAAAATCTGCTTGTGAAATCTGCAATGTAACATTAGATACAAATAAGAAACTGCAAACCGCATATCAGATTTTTTTTACTGCACAAGATGTGTTTAATAAAGTTCCCATTATTTTTCCTTAGTTTTCATAGCAAAAAATCATTACAGTTAAATTATATTAATTAAATTAAATATAAATATAATACAATACCAAATTCTATTTACATGTCTTACCTTAATCGTTCAGATTACTATAATATACTTAAAGGACAATACTGTTATTTAGCTGTTTACAAAGTATATAGTTATAGTTAATATTGTATATAGCGTAAAGAATGTTTACATATGATATTTTGACTAAAGAGCAATAATATTCAATTTTATTATTTTTAATGTTATTTTTTTAATTAGAGTTTTCTAACTTTTTTCTGTCTGAGTTGTGATCCAACAACTTCCTCTGGGATAAGTAAAATTTTCTGAATCTGAATATGTATAATATCTTACTAATAAGAGAAATCTAAATGCTTTTGATCATATTACAGCAATTATATGGCATGATTATTAAATTATATTACTATATTTAAAAATATTACTGTTACTGCTAGGACTGTTATTTCTACTAATACCGCTAATAATAACAATGAGAACAACGGAGTGGCATAAGACCGTCAAAAAAACTCATATAACCCTCCCCCTGTCTCAAAGGACGCAGGTGCATGTCATCCTCATGAATATTCTAATCAGTCATCATTATTAATTCATGAGGTATCGCAGAAACAAAAACATATCACATTAATCGTACTCGTTCTCACATCTTCAACATTTAAAAACTCAACTTCTACTCTATTTTATAGCTGATACTAAGCATAAGCGTGGAAGATATTTAGGCAGACCAAAGCGTTAACGTTCAGCGTAACATTTATAGCTGCAGATTTTAATTGATTTTCACTGTCCTGGTGTCTCGCTGTCCCCATGTGGCCAAGACAAGCCACTCTGGAACGAATCACTCGAATGGGGCCTCCCCCCGCATTCATTATCCAACACAAGCCCGTTTGATTACAGCGTCTTTCACAGTTGAGCACTGAGCTGCATCCCACCATCCCGACTCCTCCACATTCAACTGGCTTCTTGGGGCTAACACACTACATAATGGTGCTCCGTGTTCATCACCTCTCTCTGACTCTCTGGTTCGCTTTAAGCTTGCTTTCAACCGAGTGCCGAAGAGGAAAACAACCGAGATGCCCACAGGGATGCACGTGCACCAAAGATAATGCGCTGTGTGAGAATCTCAGATCCGTTCCTCACAGCTTTCCATCAGACGTCGTCTCATTGTAAGTTTTTCATTATTTGTTTCTACACAAGCAGCAAATTTAACATCCGATATGAGAGCCACGCTGAATATTAAATGCAACGTGTTTAAATGGAAGCACATATCATTAAGCTTTATTTTTTTGTAGCTTGATTTTGTGTTTTATTTGTTGTTTTGTTTTAATGACAACAGATCATTTGTAAAGTCTGGTTTCAACCAGATTGCAGCAGGAAGCTTCGTACATACACCATTCCTTCAGCTTCTGTGAGTTCATGTTCCTTTGCTTTTCTTCTATGAGTGGTCTTAAATATGAAATGCAGTTCGCCATGTTCTGTCTTTAGCCTCTCTTCAGATGTTTTTTTTCTAGGCCATTCTGCTCTGTGCTTAAATCCCTAACATGCTTAAAGCTGGTGTGGGAATTATTCAGTGCAGCTGCTCAGTGCAGTGTTGCCAGCTTCTACAGAAAGTAGCTGAAGTTAACCCAGAAAGTAGCTAGATGGCGCTAGATAACAATACACACTAATTTGCATATAAATGACGTCATCACGCTGCGTTGGCGTTCTGCCACAAAAAGGCATGTCAGAAATGTCACTAGATTTGTCCCTAGGCGCTTTCTGGAAAAAAGTCATAAGAAATAGCATCAAAGTTGCTAAGTTGGCAAAACTGGCTCAGTGAAAGGGCCATGGCCTTGTCCCCATGTGTGAAAAAACATATACAAACACATTTTCATGCATTTATGACTAAACCATTGTATATAATACAAACCACATTTACAGAAAAGTTTGGATAGTTTTCAAAATGCAAGGTAAAATCTGTATGTTAATTCATGTCAATGTTTAACTGACAAAAGTACAAAAAAAGTACTTGTGAATGCATGTGACTTTTGAGCTCTCAGAAGATCCTGTCTAAAAAAAACTGTCATGCTACTATGACAAATATTGTCATCTGGGCTGGGGAGTACTTTAGAAAACCATTGTCACACAGTCCTTTTCGCTGCACAAGGAAATGCAACTTGAAACTGTATTACACAAGGAGAAAGCCATACATCAACTCTAAGGAAACGTCGGTGAGTTCTCTGAGCCCAGGCTCATCTTAGATTGTCCAAAACACTGTGCAAACCTGTGCTGAGGTCAGATGAGTCCACAGTTCACATTTTTTTGTAAACAAAAAAAAACAGGCATTGGACACTCCATACCAAAGATGAAAACAAACCATCCAGATTATCAGCAAAACGTGCAAAACCTAGCATCTCTGATGGTATGAATGAGTTGCATGTATGTAAAGGTACCATTGATTCTGAGGTACATATTGGGATTTTAGAGAGACATATGTTGTCATCAAGGCAATGTCTCTTCCTGGGACATCCATTTTTATTTCACCAGGACAATGCCAAGCCTCTGTGGTTTCATAGACAAAGAGTGCCGGTGCTTGGGTTGGCCTACTGTCCAGCCATCAAATTTTAAATTTGTGTTTATTTAATACATTAAAATTATTGAAAATATTTTATACTACTTACTTTTGTCAGACAATAATGTCCAGTCAAGTCAATTTTATTTCTATAGGGCTTTTTACAACTAACATTGTCACAAGCAGTTTTACAAAATCCAAATCAGAGCCCCTTATAAGCAAGGCAAAGTCGACAGAGGCAAGTAAAAACTCACTAAGCTGTAGAAAGAAACCTTGGAAACAACAAAGCCACTGTATAATGGTTTATGTGAATTTAACATGCCAAGCTGTCAGGAGAGTGCGGGTGTGTGGGCATTGAGAAACTTTACCCTGCTGCTGTTGTGCCAGGCCAGCAGAGGGCTACAATTAAAGCTCCACCTGATGAAGACAATTAGTGCCTATTTCACCTAGGTAGAAGCCCACACACACATGGTTGTCAAACAGGGCAGTGCATCCTTGAGTCCTTGTCCCTGATGGTGTGGCTGGCATGGTGCCTAGGACACACCAGATTCTTGAATGTAAATTGGTAAAGGCCCTTGGTTTGTTATCTCCTTGCTTTTGGTGTTGTGATTTTTTTCCACCTCTTTTTGCGCAGGGCCTCTTAACTCGGCTAGTTGCGTATCGCCCTCCTTTCCCGCCGAGTGGCGTGAACCATAATGCATTCACCTTCTAAACACGGTAGTGCAGGTTCAAGCCCAGGGTGAAACTGTAGTGTAAGAGGGTGAAAATTACGGAAATGTTTAATACAGGAAAAACACTATATGGTTTGATTAAGCTTTCATGTCTGAAGTACATGAATCAGCAATCAAAATGGCAAAAAATTATACATACTTTTTTGAAGTGTAATAGTAATAGTAAGGTAACATTTGTTTACATTAAATATCAATTATTTATTGCTAAGAGAAATCATTGTCATAGCTTTAAAATATTGTCAAATATTGTATTGTAACTTTAAATTGTATTGCATAATGATGATAATTTTTATACTTATGTACAAAAACTAACCACTAGTTTAAGGCATTGCATTTGCATCTAGAATATGCTTCAATTACTGCCATCATCAACTGCAATATTTTGGTAAAACTTCACATATGCCTTCACAGGATGCTGTTTGACCAACCAAAATGATTAAAATCATAACATATAAAACAATAACATGCCACTGACTTTGACTTTGCTTACAGCTTGTTTACAGTGAACACATTTGACTTTATTGATGAAGATGCTTTTAATGGACTATCACATCTGGAATATCTGTGAGTGGAATTCACCTTTATTGCTTCCTATGTGTTCATTCTTTAATAAACACAAATATGTAAGTGAATTTAATGCCAGTGCTTGATTTTAGATTTATTGAAAACAACAAAATCGAATCAATATCACCTCAGGCCTTCAGAGGTTTAAAATCTCTCTTGCACCTGTAAGTATATCTGACTTTTTTGTTGTAATTTACATATATTCTAATTTATTTAAATACACTAATGTTTTTGTTTAAACTCAGGAGCCTTGCGTATAATAATCTTGAGACATTACCCAAAGATGTTTTCAAGGGTATGGATGCCTTAACAAAAGTGTAAGTTTTTCATGTTTCACAATTTGGAACAACCATCATAGAGTTAATCTTCCTAAGCAATGTTAATGTTCATCAACTTACAAGCTGCTCTAACAGGGATCTTCGAGGCAACATGTTCAACTGTGACTGTAAGCTAAAATGGCTGATCGAATGGATGTATAATACCAACGCAACAGTGGACCAGATATACTGCATTGGGCCTCCACTTTATCAGGGGAAGAAGATCAATGACCTAATGCCTCAATCATTTGACTGTATAACTGCAGGTAATGAGGCATTCCATGTAAACATTCCCAACATTCTTGCAAAACTGCCACACATTTAAAAACAAAATGTCAGTTCATCCACACAGCAAGATTAAAAAAATATCCTTAAGGATAAGGATAAGCACTATATGGTAGCAAAGCTGTATCAAGATTACAGAAAAAGTGCATGTATGGAGTTGGTGTTTTGCCATAGCAACTGAAATAACGGAGTTGGCATTTTTTTATACATATTGTTCCCTAGTTTTCTTGGGCTTATTCAGTTCAACTTAAGTTAATGTATATAACATTTTTTTTTACAGCTGAAGTTGCCATAAAAACAGCTTTTCAGAAACTGGTTCAGCGTGCCTAATGAGCAAGTCAGTGGTGAAAGAGGTAAAAGAAAAAACTCCCTAAGCTGGAGAAAAAAATCAAGGAGAATACATTCTCCTCTTGTCACCACTGCATAGCAATAACAATCCATAAAGCAGAGTTAACAAAGGTGGTAACCATTAATGCCTTTAGCTTGGAGCAACAGTCCCTGTTCTGGATTCCCCAATGATGTATCTGGTCGAGAGTACAAATTGACTGGAACCCCAGTGATAGTAGATCAGGCTGAATGGAAATTCAGCAGTTCCTAGTGTACAAGTGATTGATCCGACTAACTGGAGTTAGTTTATGGGTACAGAATATAGACATGCGTGTAAAACAGGACTCCCAGACCTCGTCCAAAATGGTGCATCTTGTTGAGTGTTCGAGGTATGCAGTAGTTAGAACCTATGGTTCTATGATCCAAGGAAGGACAACTAATGAATTATATCTAGCGCTTCTCCTCAAAACCATACACTATATTAATACTTCTGAAACATTTGACTGAGCATCCTAAGTATTCTTCATTAAAAATTACTTCAAAATTCACACATTCTGGGGAGAACCATAATATCTGTCTGCAAACCTATTTCCCTGCAACACACAGCACATCCAAAATGCAGCCAGTCCAAAGGGATGCACACAACCCAGCCATTTAATTTTAACTTGCAAGCTCCTGGTGAGCATTACAACAGAATGCATGATGTTCATTTTTGTTGTCATTCCATGTGATCACACATTTTCTCACAAATTCACCCTCTTTTCACATATATGTTAACGATAACATCAGTTTAGCAAAAACTTTCGAATTTTTTATGTTTTCCTGTAAATTATGCCATGAATTAGGTTTGCGTGGACATATTACTCTAGCCAAATCAGCATGATAACACAATGCTCACACACTTACAAAAACATCTAATGTTACTCAAAATTATGCGTACAGTGTAAAAATATGAAACACCTGTTTTCTAGCCTACACACTAATTCTAATAGCATAGCTTCTGAGCAGTGAACTCAGATCATTTTTAAAATATTGTTCCAGTTTATGTTCAGATGCACTAAGTGGTAATGTGCTGTTTTGATGCTTACACACACATCCAGAACAGGGGTCGGGCAAAGCTCAGGTGGTATCAGACATAGCTCAAGCTCAGGTACTTATTGCTGTTACTTTACCTGTTTATCTTCTTAAGACAGATGTGTTTGAATAAATGCATACATCTTCACATGCCTGTTTGACTGCATGCAGAAGAAAACTTGACAAAGCCCACTGACAAGTGAGACACAATTACAGTGGTATCTTAATATGCTGCTATAACAAATGCATTGTCAAGTACACTAGATAATATTTACTGACAGTAAACGCAGCAGAACAAACTTATTGAGATACTTTGCCTTTAAAGCAGATGATAAAAGTAACTTCCCTAAAACAACTATTAAATACTATGACTACTACTATTACTACTAATAATAATACATACAAATCGATCACTAGTAACATTAACACCAGGTAAAATGAATAACATTGTCTAGTTATTTTATTTTATTACTTTGATAAGGGCCTTATTGTGATAGCTAGCCTTATTGAATCAGAGAATCTCCAGATCGGCAGGTTTTGTGGAGTGTTACAGGTATGCAGTAGGTATGCAGTACCTACCAAAACCATCCAAAAAAGAGCAACTAGTGAATCAGTGACAGTGTCATGGGCACCCAAGGCTCACTGATGCATGTGTTTGCAATGTGTGTTATTTGTTAATGTTTAGTTATATACTTACAATTAAATAAAATGATATATTTCTATGTATTTATTGTTCTACTTATTTTGTTTCTTATTTGTTGCTTTGATTATTTTCACAATCTTTTTTTGTTGTAAGTATGCAATCAACATAATTTTTTTGTTGCAGAGTTTGCTTCAGTGAAGACCCTCAAGTTTGAATCCATTTCTGTAGAGACCTTCACCTTTGGAAATGATCAGTATGCTGTGTTTGCACAGCCCTTTGCTGGGACATGCAGCTTCATGGAATGGGACCATGTCAACATGGAGTTTAGAGCCTATGACAGCATAGAGAGTGAGATCCAAATCCACTTTACACCAAATCCACTTTACAGCTGATGCTTTGCGATAATACTGGGAGATTAGGCTAGATGAGTCTGAAAGTAAGAGAAATGCTTAAACTAATAACAAATATAGTTTCCCTCATTCCAAATAGAGCTGAGCAATGACCATCTACTTGGCCCTGAATTTAGATTATTTTATTTTATATATCTTATTTATTTCCTTATATAATTTCCTTGTATATTTATATGATTAAAATCCTTATGTAAGTTTTATGCACCCAGCTGAGCCAGCCATTTACAAGATTATTAATGACATTATACAATTTGAAGCATACACTCACCTTTAAACAGGGCAGGTTTTTAAGTTATGTCATATAGATCTATTGTGTGGTGTCTGAAGTTACAGCGATGCTTGAAAGTCTGTGAACCCTGGAGAATGTTCTATGTTTCTGCTTAAATATGACCTAAACATAATCAGATTTTAATACATGCACTAAAGTAAAAAAATTCCATTCAAAGACCATTCAAAGAAATTAGAAAAAAAAGTCAAGTTTCTTTTTACAGTGCTTTTACAACTGATGTTGTCACAAAGCAGCTTTACAGAAACCGGGTCCGAGTCCCCACAGAGCAAGCCAAAGGCAACAGAGGCAAGCTGTAGGACTCCCTAGCTGTAGGAGGAAACCTCCGAAGGAACCAAGGCTCAGAAGGCAGAACCCATCCTCCTCTGGTTGACACTGGATAGCAATAACAAACAGAAAAGAAAAGGACAAAAAGAAAAAATAAATATATATAATTATAATAGTTCTCAGTATAAATAGGCAGCAGCAGTTCCTTGTGTACAGGTGCCGTGATGACTTTAGATCAGTTCTTTGGCCGATAGGGCTGTTCATATGGGCTCCTCAGCAGGAGTGAGTGGGTTAAAAGCCGCAAAAACTTCAACCAGTAAGAGGGTTAACTGAATTAACTGGAGCTTGTTTATGCACCTATTACAACATCCAGACAGTAAAGCATTACAATAATCTAACCGAGAGGTAACAAAAGGCATGAACTAGTTTTCTGCATCGTGTAATGACATTATATTTCTTATCTAAGCAATATTTCTGAGATGAAAGAAGGTAGTAATATTATCTACATGAGCTTCAAATGAAAGATTGGGGTCAATGATCACACCAAGATCTTTTACTGCTGCGCAAGATGAAACAGAATGACCCTCCAGAGTTACTGTGTTATTGGACAGCTTACTCCAAGCTACAGGTGGCCCTATTATGAGTACTTCTGTTTTATGAGAGTTGAGTAGTAGGAAGTTTAGAAGCATCCACTATCTAATGTCCTTTACACATTCCTCAATTACATTAAGTTGGTGTTTCTCACCAGGCTGTGTGGAAACATATAACTGTGAGTCATCAGCATAGCAATGGAAGTTTATTCAATGTTTTCGAATAATATTACCCAGAGGTAGCATATAAAAGGAGAAGAGCAGGGGGCCTAAAATTGAGCATTGTAGTACAACAAAATTTACCTTGGTGCTTGTAGAGAAGGCACCGTTTATATCTATGAACTGATATTGATTAGTCAGATAAGACCTAAACCACAAAAGGGGCGTTCCCTTAATTCCAACAACATTTTCTAGTCTGTCAAGGAAGATGGTGTGATCAATAGTATCAAAGGCTGCACTAAGGTCGAGTAGCCCAAGTAAGGAGACACAGCCCTGATCAGATGCAAATAGAAGTTCATTTACTACCTTTACTAGTTTGATATTGGTCTGTAGTTAGAAAGCTGGCAGGGGATGGAGGTCTGTTTTTTAACAAGGGTTTAACAACTTAAAGATTTCAAGTACATAGCCGATACTGAGGGAAGAAATTATTATTCTCATAAGAGGTTCCATTAATATTGGTAGTATTTGTTTTTAAAAAAGTGCGTAGGTAGGGGATCTAGGATGCAAGTTGATGAATTTGAGAAAGAAATTAGTGAAATGAATTCTGGTTCTTAAAGGAGAGAAAAACAATCTAATCATTGATCTGATATAATTTAATTTTCTGAAGAGTTTAATGTTAAACTATCTGGATTTGAATTAATAGACTGAATTTTGTGTCTAATTTGGGATTTTATCATTTAAAAAGATCATGAAGTCATTGCTGCTATATATTGATGCTATGTTTGTTCCCGTGCTGTCCTTGCTGTCCTCTGGTTAACTTTGCTATGGCGTTGAATAAGAATCTCTGGTTATTTTTGTTATCTTCTATAAGTGTGGAGAGATAAGTTGTTTCTACACACCTACAGTTTGCAAAGATCATTAGCCTAACTTTTGAAAAAATGTGGGTAGAACTTTTTTTATTTAAATTTTTGGACAAAGGAAAGCACTGCATTTAAGCATAAAAATGTTATCCCCATTGGGATACATGGTGATATGATTTAGGCCTGTTTTTGGTGTATTTGGTTCAGAACAGCCTGCCATTACTGATGGAACAAGAAATTATGACTCCTACCACAATTTGTTTTTAAAGAAAAACAGAGTTAATGATTTGGAATGACCTTAAACCGATAGAAATGTTGTTAAAGGACCAGGAGCAGGCATGTAAGGATATCCACTAAAATCCCAGACAGAAGCTGTTCTGTATCGTTGAATGGACTTAAGCTGATGCACAAGATTGAAACAAACTTTCATTGTGCTTATTGCTGCATAAGGGGGCCACACCAGATTCAACTTTTTGCCAATCATAGTTTTGCAATTTTGGATCATTTATCTCATGTACAGGATCAAGTGTAATATTTTTGTCTTATTTCTTTAATCGGATTCTCATTATCTACATTTAGGACTGTGAAAATCTGATGATGTTTTAGGTCACATTTATGCAGAAACACAAAGAGAACACCAAACCTCAGATGTCAAGATAGGTTCCACCTTCTGTTTTAATCAATGGCACCTAATCTGGGTCACCTCCTTTTAAATTTTATAGACCTGAAAGTGTGAGAAATATAAGGGTGTATTTACTTTTTCCATGTGACTGATTTGTGTTTTGTTTATGAAAAAGACTACAAAATGTCAAGTTTGTGTGTCATTTGTTGTAGTACAGTTCGTTTTATCTGTAGGCACTATTTTAAAAAGGGTCAAATATTCCATATTACAGTGGCAACATTAGTTCAAGTAGTTGAATGAAAAATGTTCAAGAGATAAAATTTAATAAAGTCAAGGCATAAGCTTTCTCTAGATCATATTTTCATTGGCAATTAGACATTATAACAGAATTGTTCTGGCTGTTTCTAATACTTGTTTACTTATGTTTATTTAAATTCTACTTATTGCATACAGACTCCAATTCATAACTGAAGTGAATTTTACTCTTCACTGTGATCTTCCTTTTAATGTCTAATGGACATCACTATTTAATAGACACTGGACTTTTTTTTATTTACAAAACACTTTTTGGGTAGCTGACAATTTAATAAAGCTCATTATTAGTTTGAGGTAAGGGCCAGTGTGCACTGTAGAATATCTTTTGTGGTGCAAAGAGTAAAATCAAAACTGGGAAAACAAGCTCTTGCTTTTAATGCACCTTACAAATTTTTATCAGAAACTTCAGTTGGCAGAGCTTTTCCCATTGAGTATTTTAAAGGCCTATTAAGGCCTTTTTTTAATATATATTTGTGAAATTTCATTATTTGTATTTTTGTATATTTTTACTTTTATACTTTTAATGAAACAACTTAATTATGCTTATTTTTATTTGTATATGTTTTGTTCATATTTAATTTTTTGTTGAAATGTTACTATTATTATTATCATTGTTACTATTATTTTCTCCCTCCCTCACTCTCTAACATTGACTATCTTTATCTTATTGCAACGGTACCTGTCAAGGGATGGGATATATTATGCAGCTCTGTATTATGAAAATCGGCCAAATGTAAGGATCTCTTAAGCTTGGGGCTAGTGCTGTGTTTCTGCTGGCTGTGTCCTATTCCTTTGAAATTCCTTTTAATTCCTTTCAAATAAAAGTTCAAGAAAATTTCTAAATTGCAGATTTTTTTATTGCATTTTACAAAATATTTATCATATACTGTGATTTGATCATTTAAGCTTGTTTCATTTTTGTTTCTTTATAGGTACTTCCACGGTTGTCTGTAAGCCAATGATCATTGATAGCCAGCTGTTCATTGTTGTTGCCCAGCTATTTGGGGGTTCACACATCTACAAACGAGACATCTCCGCTAACAAATTCATCAAGATTCAGGACATTGACATCTTGAAGATTAGGAAGCCCAATGATATTGAGACATTCCAGGTGGATGGCGAGTCATTCTTCGTAATTGCTGATAGCTCTAAGGCAGGTTCCACAACTGTGTACAAGTGGAATGGCAATGGTTTCTACTCGCACCAATCTCTGCACCCTTGGTATCGAGACACAGATGTAGAGTACCTGGAAATTGGTGGCAAATCCAATCTGATCTTGTCCAGCAGCTCACAGCGACCTGTTGTCTACCAGTGGAGCAAGGGCCAGAAACAATTCAACCGGCAGACAGATATCCCTGAGATGGAGGATGTCTATGCTGTTAAGCATTTCAAGGCCAAGGGCGATCTTTACATCTGTCTGACTCGGTTTATTGGTGACTCCAAGGTAATGCGATGGGATGGGAACATGTTCACTGAAGTGCAGGCCATGCCCTCTCGAGGCTCTATGGTCTTCCAACCCGTAGCAATTGGCAACTGGCAGTATGCCATCTTGGGCAGTGACTACTCACTCACCCAGGTCTACCAGTGGGACTCTAAGAATGGCCACTTTGTGCACTTCCAGGAGCTGAACATACAGGCACCAAGAGCTTTCTCTTTGGTGTGCATTGACAACAGGGATTTCCTGCTGGCTTCCAGTTTCAAAGGAAAAACTCAGATTTATGAGCATTTGATGATCGATCTGAGCGATTAAAAGTGCAGTACGCATGGGCCATGGGACATGTTATACATAGGGGCCAGGCTTCAGAATAAATTCACCCTCCTTTCCGTATGCTGTTGTTTCAAATGCTTAACTTAACTTAATTTCATACACAAGGGGCCAATATCTGATTTTGCTTAGTGTCAATCTCCTGCTTGTTTGGAATATCACCCTTCAGTCACACCCACCCTTCTGGGATATGATTTGACACTCCTGTTTAACACACTTCATTCTTTGTCACCAACTGAGACAACATTAAAGTCTTTGACTGCTGTGCAATATGGACATAATACTTTTGTTGTGATTGTTGTGCTGTATGTCTAGCAGTATATTAAAAAAAAAAACTTTGGTGTATCAGTAATGCAAAAATGGTTGAAGATTGCTCTGCAAATGACAAATGATATATTGGCCTGGTAGCTATATCTAGTCCACACGTGTTAAATTTACTTCCAGTATACTATAGTAATTTTTGAGGTTAGGTTTATTTTATTGTTTGTTCTGTGTAAATTCAGAACGGCTATGTTATGGATTTTAAACAGTGATGGACTAGTTACAGTTCTCTGACCAATGTTAAAAAAAATATGTTGGCCAATGGCTAGGGTCCTCCTGCCCACTCGGTTCCACAGCTATTTTGCCACAAGCTCCTGAAGGCGTAAACCGAAACAAAAGCAGGACAGTTAATGCCCATAAGCGTACTCTCAGAACTAAATGTGTTATCTAGTCTGCTAATGATGCTTCCAGATGATTGCCTCTCTAGAAACGTCTTTTGTGTCCTTCACTATTGTCCTCATCCGTCCACTTTTCAGTTTTCCTCTTTTTACACCTCACCCCTCTAAACAAAAGCCATTGTTATTGCATTCTCTCCCTGCAAACACATGCTAGTGGAACATTTACTGAAGAGGTATAATAAAGAAGCAGAAATGTACAGGTCAAGTGATTAATTGTTGACATAACAGGAAACAAAATAACATTTACATTTTTACTGTAATCTTAAACACTTTACCTTTTATACAACAAGGACAATGACATCTCAAACTAGTTATTTTAGAATTTAAAAAAAGGATTTTGTAATTCACTTTAATATGCTTATTCTAATGCAGAACTTGTTTGCCACATGTCTATTAATAAATGAATTTCACAAAAGCATTACTGTGTTGTGTTCTGTCTTGGTCTACATATACAAATAGGGTTATCATTCAGCTTTGAAAAAGTTTGAAGTGAGGTACTCATTTCCATAACTGGAAAAGTATGGAGGTTAAAAAAAATGCTCCTTAATAACATTTCATGTTTGCCTTTTTACATTTAGTGACCTGTATAATCAGTAAGAAGGCCTATACTGACTTTTAAACGTCAGGAAGGCCTAAAAAGCAATCTGGAAACATATTTAATGCATCCATTAGGAGAAAAGGTAACTGAGATATAGGGCAGGTTTCGTTGCTACTCATAACAAAGCATCACTAAGCACGAGTGTCCACTTAATGAACCGATTCTTTGGAACTGTCCAATATATGCTACAGCATATGCTATTCTTAATGTTTAAATTTTATTGAAATCATTTATTATAGTGTTATGAGGTAACTTTAGATTTTTTCGTCTGTAACACGGGCGGGCACAAGAACTCAATCAAAACTGTGATTTGTTCGAGGTTTTGAAAAGACTCAATTCACAAGAACGGATTCATCCACAAGCACGTGGTGAAAGAGGGCGGTCGTTCACGAAGGCTTTCAAAATGCCTCAGCGTCTCCCTCTGGCGGAGTAGTAGGGGCACGTTTGTGCGTTACTCACCACCAAGGTTAATCATTTACCCCTTAGTAAGTTACACCTCAGGGAACGGCGTGGCAAAGCACTTTTCTCAAGGTATGCGCGCCTGTTGCATCTTACAATGGGTGATTTCAGAAGCAGGAGTGTCTCTGTGAGTGAAGCTGCTGGTGGTGACACCGTTGTGTCGGTTGTACCTTATAGAGAGGAAGAGGATGACGAGGACGTGGCGGCCGTGATATTGGTTTACCCTACCGGCGAGGAAGTCTCTCGAGTGGCCGAGGACGGACAGGGAAACGGTGGTTCTAGATTCACATTACATTTACAGCCTACCAGCATTTCAGAAAGAATATTTTCGTATGTGTGTCCCTGCTGTTACGAAGGAAAAGACGAGGACGACACGGAGCAACAACCAGTAGAGAACGGTGAACTGCAACTAGTGTAGTACAATAGTATTATGTTCAGTAGACTGTACTAGTCGTTTGGAGTATTACTATGCGCTTCTTCTAGCGTTATTTTAACGGATACAGGGAAGCAAAGCAGTTTACACACTAATCTTTTCACGAATAACTAAAATATCTAAAGCTACCACTGAATTGACTGACGTTAGTGAACGTGTTTCTAAAAACAGGAATATTAATACCTAGCACCAACGACTCTTGAAAATGCACCTGGAATTATTTAAAAGGGTTAAACTCTACGACAGCAGCCCAAATTTGGGGCCTGACGAAACCTCTTACAAAACAGAGTTGGCTTGCCTGGTAGTTAAAGTGACCTGACGGTAACGGTAGCCAGTCCTTACGCAAAAGACATTAATATGTATATATAATAGTTAATGAAAATGTAAACAAATTTTTTGTTGATGTAGGCTTTAAAATAACCGTGAACTATTCTAAATGAGTTACACATGTAACCGAATCAGTTGTTTTTCTGTAACTGTTATGTCCAGAATGATTTTTTTGTGGTTTGTACCTTAGTACCACATGGCCATGTTTATGTGCTTGACATTGATTAATGAGGTTTAAATGAATTAGAATGTGGATTAAATATTTAATTTTCACAAATCACAAAATGTATAATGCAATTCAGTTTTCTTTTGGCTACAGCAAAAATAAGTGGCTTAAAATGAACCTTACATTAACATGGCAATGTTTCCATTTTCAGTTTATTACAGCAAAGTAAAAATAGTATAAAAGGCCTATCTCAGATTACTAGGGAGAAACAGCATTTTGCATTGTATCATATCATTGTGTAAAACAGCATCTTAGCTTGTGGCTACTGTGTTAGCTTTGGATAAACATATTAGCTAATGTTAAATTAGACTGAGACACTTAAACCTTTGTTTTATATGCTGTACTTTTACCAGGCTGAATGCCAAAAGGAAATAAATGACATATTCAGCTGCCTTAACCATATAGGAAATTGGCAGTTTCCTGTAACCACTTCACAGTGTTTGCCAGCTAGCTTTGTTAGAGAGTTGTAGGCTGAGTCATTCCAGGAAACAATAGCTGTTTTGTGTTAAGCTACAAATTAACTGCAAATGATAAAAAGTCTAAATTCCGTCTAAGCCCTGATCAGTAGACTTCTTGTTATTTTCCAGACCCCATGTTATAGTTGGTCCAAGGGATGTTGACACAATTTGGCCCATGTCCAATCTTGGCATCCTTATGATCTTGGGAATATTGAGCAAAAGGTCAACACACCAACAGGTAGTAATAACGTCATGTGGTGCTGAATCATGTCCAACTGTGCTGTCTTTGTTTTTTCAGTATCATTTCATGTGCAGAGACAAAGATCATAAAAACACAATACAACTGCATGCTGCTTCCCATACTTTCATTTTATTCCATTCGTGGATCAAAATTCAGATCACCACACAAAGCTAAATAAAGCAGTGACGTTGTGTCCCATTTTCATAATTCTTACTAAACATTGGCAATTCGAGTGCAAATGTTCAATGTATATGCACTGTGCAAATAAAGCAAAAACAGGGAAAGTTGTTCTCAGTGTAATGATAGTAATATTATTGTTAGCAAGGAGAAAAAAAGACCATATCAGCCATATGTTACGTCTGATGAGTGACTCTTGCTTTGTGCTTTTTGGTTTTCTTCAGCTGAGAAGAAATCAACATATCCTGGTCTAGGTCTCCTCTACAGTCTTTTGGCTTCCATCTTTTTCTCAGTCGCCGCTCTTCTTGTAAAGAAAATTGAGGGTATACATGCTGTGGAAATCAGTGCAATACGGTGCTTTTTCCAGATGCTGTTTGTAATACCAGCTATGATCTATTACAAGTAAGTACAATTTATATCTTTGATAAATTGCTTTATGGCTGTTTACACTCAAACTTGGAATCAATAGAATTAGGGATACTACTGATCATGCAAGAAAATTTCAAATAAGATATAAGGGCACAAAACAATTCTAAACCAAATCTGAGTTTGTAAGAAGTCTAGCCTGAAATGTCACACATTACATGTAGTGGAATAAAGATTTTTTTCACTTACTGTTCACAGAGGGGATCATAGTGTTAGGAAGTTTAAGAACTGCTTGTTTAGATAATGATCTTAAGTGGTTCATTTAAAGGCTCATATTGGTATCGGCTTAAAGGATGTATATGATGACTGTATATGATAACTGCCAATTGTGTACATGCTGTCATTTAGAACTGGGTTCCTAGGACCACGTAGTATGCGACTCTACCTGCTCCTGAGAGGGTTCCTTGGCTCCAGTGCAATGATCCTGCTGTACTATGCTGTACTCCAGATGCCTCTAGCAGATGCCACTGTCATCATGTTCAGCAACCCAGTCTTCACAGCTCTTCTAGCCTGGATCTTTCTAAAGGAGCGCTGTACTATTTGGGATGTCATCTTTACCGTTTTCACACTCACAGGGGTTATTCTTATAGCCAGGCCCCCTTTCTTATTTGGAGGAGAGCTGTCAGGAATCGAGGGCAACTACACCAACCATATTAGGGGCACTGCCGCTGCTTTTGCCGGAGCAATTGGTGCAGCTTGCACTATGGTCATCTTGAGGAAGATAGGCAAAAATGTCCATTACTGCCTCTCCATCTGGTATTATGCCATACTGGGGTTCATTGAGTGTATTGTGGCCTTATTCATCATGGACGAATGGACCATACCATCATGTGGCTGGGACCGGTGGACTCTAATGGCAATTGGTCTTCTGGGCATAGCTGGGCAGACATTCCTGACCAAAGCCCTGCAGATTGAAAAGGCTGGCCCAGTGGCACTCATGAGGACTATGGATGTAGTTCTGGCATTTGCCCTGCAGTTCCTCTTCCTCAGTCGCAAACCAACCTGGTGGAGTGTTGGTGGGGCGTTGTGTGTGATAAGCAGTACCAGTGGAGTGGCGCTGAGGAAGTGGTACAATAGTGGTAGACAAAAAACCTGATCTTCACTATTTATTGTTTAGAAACATGAAGTTATTTTTCTAAATAATGATTTATGCTTCCCTATATTTTTACAGATAATTTGTTTTTATTTTTCTTAAATCCTGTTGTAAATGAACTGCTTGTCAGAAGACAGAAAAGCATGAGTGAAAAGTAGGAAAGTATAGAAGTAAAATGCGTTCTTGCGACTTGTATTTGCTCTTAATCATTTGAAAGTATAGATTGCATTATTTTTTGAGTGGCAAGATGGAATTCTAATGGAAGTTTTTTTATTAATAAGAAATGAATAATTTACATTTAGTTTGTCTCAGTATTAAGATGTTTTATTTAAGTATGTTTGTTTAGTGAGAGTGTAGCTCATATACAGTGAACTACAGGACTTCCAAAGGAACAAACATTAACTAAATCTTAATATATGAATGTATTTATTTATTTATTTATTTACTATTTCACATTGGAAAGACTAAATTGTTAAGATTGACCAAAAGGACTGTTTTTAATACTCCAGTCTCAGTTTGGATTAGTTTTAAATTATTTTTTAAACGTTTGATGATGTTACATTTACATGGTTTCATTTGAGTAAAATTATCTTGATATTACACATTCGCAAAAAATTACATGACATGAAAGCACTTGCATTATTTTAGCAGAAGTGCTTATAGAAAATTATTTCTATATAAATACACATGCTGCTTAAAAGAATTTTATTTTACCAAATTATATTTGAAAGTATCTATGCATTTCTTTTACTCATACTTGTTACTTAGTATTTAATTGCACCTTATAATCGCACCACGGTTAAATTTATTTTGTTCTTGATGTGTATTTTTTGTAGTATGTGAACCTATATTGCATCATCTATTTATCATATTTCTACAGGATTAACTAGAACATAGGTTAACATGTTGAGCTAATAGGGTGTTATATAAGCATCATAATTTAAAACTAAGCCATAACCTTTACAAAGCTAATTGCTGTTTATATATATTTTTCTGGCTAATAAAGAGTAGAGAGTTCAAAAACTCTCCAGAACTGTAATTGTTCCTAAGAGGTATGACTGCTGATGAGCACATGCTGTGATAAAGGTCAGTTGGTGGTCCCTTTTTTAAATTTTAAGCATTCAGTAGGCTATAACTTTAGAGGCTGACTGAAAAGGCATACCATTAGAGGGCATATGTGGAAATGTGGTTAAAGGTAAGTTGTCAGTGTGGGTAAGGATTGTGCAATCCAATTTATAACATTATTAAAATGTGTGCTTTGCCCCCGTCTTTTATTATCTTACATTGTCATAATCAAGGCAGTGGTGGACAGAAAGTCACAGGTTCAAGTCCTGACCCTGGTACCACTAAGGTGAGTGAAGTGAAAATGATTTGTCATTGTGAACACACACAAGCACCACAATGAAATGTGACTTCTGCATTTAAGCAATCACATGTGCACATGTGAAGCAGCAGGCAGCTATCAACAGCACCTGGGGAGCTGGGGAGCAGTGAACCCTGAATCCAGATTCCAGTCCTGGATTTTTTTTAATCACCAGTTGATAAGACTCTAGGTGGACAATTAAAGTGTGCCCAGGCACACTTTAATGTAGCACCAGCATGTAACCACAAGATGTCCTTCATGCTGCACAGCACACAGTTGCCAACTGTCTATATATTTGCACTATTCACATAGATCAGTCATGACATTAACACCACCAAAAAAGTAAAAACAAAGTACATTTTGGTGTTTTTGGGGTCTGAGGGCTTTGTTCTTATACTTGTTACTTAATATTTAATTGCACCTTTGATAGCACCACAGTTTTATTTGTTCCTGATGGTCTTTTTTATTGTATGTGAACCTACAGGTCCTTCTCAAAAAATTAGCATATTGTGATAAAGTTAATTATTTTCTGTAATGTACTGATAAACATTAGACT
>JBBPDA010139895.1:0-11113 GCA_037974385.1 Arnoldichthys spilopterus
TGTGTGTGTGTGTGTGTGTGTGTGTGTGTGTGTGTGTGTATGTGTGTGTGTGTGTGTGTGTATGTGTGTGTGTGTGTGTGTGTATGTGTGTGGTGTTTATGTGTGTGAAGTCCTGGCACTAAAAGATGTCGCATTTGAGTGGAAAATCAGTATCGACCTTCCGTGGACCACAGAAGCGCTGGTCTTTGAGTTTAACACCTCTGGTTAGCTTTGTGATGTGTATGTGTGTGTGTGTGTGTGTGTGTGTGTGTGTTTTATACGTGCACTGCCAGGCGAGCAGAGACGACTCAACCAAAGCCAGCGAGCGGACAGGTGGCCCGTGGCCCGGGAAAAAAATGGCAGCACAATTCCCACAGGAGAAGAATTCCACGCTAGGAAGAGCAGCGCCTGCGAACAGTGTTATCAAATAGCATGGGAGGAGGATGAGAGGTGTGTGTGTGTGTTTTTGTTGCAGTCCCACTCCCCAGTGTCCCGTATCGCTTTTCGTTCACATCGCACTCACATTTCACAGGGGGCGCAGCTAGCCAAACTAACGAATTAGCCCATATGCAAGTTTAGGGAAAAGTATCCAGTTGAAGGGGCTTAACAAGTAATGGAAGGTTATTTACAAAAACGAGCTTCATGAATACTGCACACTGACACCATCACACACTCATTGAGTTGTTTAGTATCCTCTAATAGACTTCTTATAGACTTCTTCACTGTATGACACTTATAAGCATGAACAAAAGCACATAGCTTGGCTATAAACAGTCCTAGGAGCCATCTTCATGCTACAATTGGTCCATAATTGATCCATCAAACTTTGAAAGCTAGACGAATGGGTGAGATCCTCTCCAACACCGAAGGCCTTGTGGGGGATTCCTAGTACGCAGTGGTTAGTACCTACCAACAGTGGTCCTAAGAAGGGCAACCGGTGAACCAGCGAGTATTGACATAACTGTAAGGGAGGCTGAGGCACTCCCTGCAGGTCACAGCCTGTCTGCATTGCCGGAGTTCTGACTCCGTCTGCCAGACACACCCCCTCCCAGGTGCCACTGATCAGCTAGTTACTCACCTGCAGATTTAAGGTCTGATGAAAGACTCAGTCCATGCGAGGTCTTGTGAGCACACGTTTCTGAGCAACATTTGTATATCTAGTCTTTTGGTAATTTGGACCTTGCGCCTGTTTTTGGACTGTGTTTTTGGACTTTGCCCTTGTTGCTGCTTTTCTCTTTCCAGTGGGTTGCTACATTAAAAAAGTATCCTTTGACGTGCACGTGTGTCCTGCTTCTCTCTCAAGCCTTACAAATAACTCAGAACTTTAAAACACACTGCCAATTTTGAACAAGTAACAGATCAATCCCATGAAAAACATGCAGATGGAATGTATTTACCTATATCTCAAACATCTGATGTCAGTGAGGCTTTACGGAAGTGCAGACAGGAGCAGGATGAAATGTTGACAGTGGGATAAATGAAGGCGATATTCTGTGTGAGTGGGCTGAAATCTTGCATAACCCATGCAGACCTTTAATGTGGCAGTGTAGTAACAATAGTACTTCACCACTTTGGGAGCTGTAGCTGTCAGTTTGTAATGGCAAAAGTCAAAGTCACGCTCATCAATCAGCAACTGTAGTAGCAGGAAGATTTTATTGAGGGGGCTATGTCCTCTTGTGGCTCCAAGTCTGGGTGTAGTACACAACTAAAGAAACAAAGGTTTGACACCAAACCTGTCTTGGCCAAAGTGATATATTTTTAATAAGAAAGGAATTGTGTAAAGTGAATTTTTTGTCCCCCAAAGATTGCTCCCCACCTGCCTCACACCCCACTACTGTGACTGAATGTGAAGCTTCAGCGTTCATTATCAAAAGACCC
Organism: Arnoldichthys spilopterus; assembly: GCA_037974385.1. NCBI lineage: Eukaryota > Metazoa > Chordata > Actinopteri > Characiformes > Lepidarchidae > Arnoldichthys > Arnoldichthys spilopterus. Next base: position 1,858 of record JBBPDA010139895.1, read on the forward strand.
CCAACAATCTGGCAGCTCTCTCAATGGTAAACAGGATAGAAACAAACAGATGAGGGAAAAGCAGAAAGAACAGGGGTTTAAAGGATGTCAAAACTGACACGCGCATCTGTAGGCAAGTGCGTATGCGTCTATTTCATGTTTGAGCTCGGGAGCCAGATAACGTCTGACAGTGTATCCCTCTTCTGCTTTGTAAACCTCTGCTTCAGCAACCCCTGGAGTTTGCTTTTGACACCTCTTTTCTTTCTCTCCCTCTTTCTTTCAGTGTGTGTGTGTGTGTGTGTGTGTGTGTGTGTGTGTTAGATTCTGTTCTTGCCTTCCCTCTAATAGGCTTATGGCACGAGGGATCCTAGCAGCAGCTGTAGCAGGCACTGAAGTCCAGGGGCGCTAGCTCCCTTTCATGCTAATGCTAATGAAGGCCACACTGCAGGATTCCCCCATAAAATAGCCCCAAAGACATTCGGCTCTACACATTTCTACTCCACGCACAAGTGCACAGATTCTGGACCCGCTCTATTATCCTGAAGCTCCGTAGATGAGCTAGCAGATTAACAGAGTGATTCAGTGCATTAAGAAAGCTCTGCTTTTACCACAGTTTCAATTTATGTATTTTACAGAAATTTATCTGCAAGTTCAAACACTTTTCAGTTTGTTTACAGCCATTTCAGAAATGATTCAGTCTATCATGAAATTGCAAATTACACCATGATTCAATTAAATTATGATTCTGTTGACAATTATTTGGTGCATCATGAAAGCTTATATTTCACGTTGATTGGATTAGATTATGCTTCTTTCGGAAATAATTCAGTGGATCTGAGAATTTAAGCAAGATTCGGTTTTATTACTGTTCTTTAGAAAATGATACAGTCCATCATGGAACCTAAGGTTTTAAAAGGAATTTTACGTGGAATTAAACTTTCAAACTTTCACTAAAAGTCAATGTGAGGCTCTCTCTGTCTCTCTCTCTCTCTGTGTTTGTGTGTGTGTGGTGCTTATAGCAAATGCTGGGATCTCTGCAGCTGCCAAAGGGAAAGCTCTACTGCTGAGTAGTGTAATAAAAGGCTCTGTAAAGACCAATGAGAGACTACAGCTCAAACAGCTCATAGCCCTCCTGGGCATTAAAGCGGAATTCCACCAGTGTTTCAGATTTTGACATAATTCAATCAATAAGGTATTTAAAAAAGTCATCCAAAATGTGTTTGGTGTAAAATGCTTTGAAGAAAAATGTACATTGGTGGTGAATAGAATCAGGGTCATGAGGTCACCTACAGTATTTTATTTACTATGGAAAATCATCAGGGAAGCTGTACATATCTTCAGGAGGTTAAACATAATGCTGATGTTTGTAAAATAGTGGTATATCTAACAAAGCAAGTCGCCTTCTGGGGACTATTTTGCTTCACAGTGGCCTCTTGTGAACCCCTCTATCATGATTAATTTTTTTTAAAATTTAAATTCAATTATGCAGAATTTTTTTAATCAGTGAAATTACTATTTATTACGATGGATGATGACAGTATATTAAGTTACGTGATATTTTAAGATACTGTGATATTTAGGCTAAAGCTACAGCCTGCATTTCTGTATAAGCTATTATCAGCATGCTAACAAATGTCTGTGCTTTGCTTGTGTGCTCAGAACAATGTAGCACCATGGGAAAACATTTGACCTACAGTTGTGTCTGATTTTTATCTTTTAATTAGGCTACTCACCCCTGTTCTCAAGTGCAAGAGAAAACAGCACCCCTCACATACCACCCCCCACCCCCTATCAAGCCCCACACTCGTGATCACTGCTTGGTTTCCAAAAAGTTACAAAAGTTACAAAAGCCACTGCATGTAAGACTTTAAAGTTTAAAATCATTTTAATGGGGATTATCTGGGCTACAAAAATCTGGCCTCAAGCTTTAATTGAGTCTCATTAACCAGCACGCATCACTGTAGATAATCTAGTTAAATTGGTTTTTCAGAAGCTTTAGCAGGCTAAATGCTTTCATTGGCATCCACTGCGGCATTGCAAACACCATGCAGACAAAGCTGCAAGAAATCAGAAAGATGGCCAGCAGTATGTTGTTAATATCCACAAGGGAGGCAACAATCTCTAATATCCCACATTGCTGCATCCCTAGTTTGCACTTTCCTTATATGATGATATGCATTACACACTAATTAGCCATAACAATAACACCACCTAATATTGCATAGTTCCCCTCATGCTGCTGAAACAGCTCTGACTGTGGTGAACTGTGTGTTCTGACCCCTTTCTATCAGAGTCAGCGTTCATTTTTTAAACTACAGCAGATCTTCTGTGGGATTGGATCAGACGGACTAACCTTCATGCCACACATGCATTAGTGAGCCCTGGGTGCCCATGTCCTGTCACTGATTCATCACTTTTGGTAGGTACTAACTGGGCACACCTGGAAGACTCCACAAGAAGTGACTGTTCACTTGCTGAATAATATATTCCACCATCTGACATGTGCCATTGTAATGAAATTACTAGATATTCACTTTACCTGTCAGTGGTGTTAATGTTCTGGCTGATCAGTGTATACAGTTCACATTAATGGCTATGTGGCTCTTTTAGGTTGTACTTTTAAAATACAAAAGGACATGTGTGTTAAACCCATAAAGGCAAGGTCAATCATTATGTGATGTGGAATATACTCTGAATGGCAGTGTGGCGTCCTTGACTGCTGGCTTCCTAAGTGGCTACATGGAGCTGCTGCCGATTTGCTTGTTAGTGGAGGGCAACCGGCATTTCACATCTCACCTGGCTGCAGATTCCCCTGAACAACTGATATGCTGTGCTGGCTTGCATGGAGCAGGCCTTTCTTTGTCATTGAGGATGCTGTGTTTCCCTTTGCTTTTTTTTCCTGAGGATGACGCTTGAAGACAGAAGATAACTGAGCCAATGAACTCGCTTATACATACTGCTAGTTAGCTATAACTGTAAATCTGTGCATTATGTGTATTTCAGTGCAAGAATGACCCCACCAAACATTTTATTTATGTAAGGGTGTGTATTGATAGTAAGCTAACAGCCAAACATAAACCTTTAAAGACCCTGGGCTATTTATGTCAAAAATGAAGGAACCTCTATGACGATGCTAATTTGAGCTAGTGGCCCCTATGATATTTCTATTTGTATGTTAGTCTGAAGCCAAGGGTCATGTTTTATATGACGCCTGACACATATGTACATGACATGTATTTGAGTTTGTTTACCAGTTTTACAGTGACTCAGTCAGTAAAGAAAGCTGGCTTAGAGCTGCAACCACTGTTAAATTAAAGTTAAAATTCAACAAATTAAAGCCAAATTTTATAATTTTATATCTCAAAAGCCTCTGCAAACCAACAGCTGCCATCCGCCCATCATTTTCAAAGTGCGGATGTAACGTGATGACTATAATTTACCCTAAAAACACCCTGAACCAGTTTATAACTACGTTCTACGTTTTTTTCTGCTAGAAGTGTGTTTTAAGAAGCATGATACCTGGGATTTCCACAGCAACTACAAATTACAACACCAAAAAAGAAAACGACAATCAAAAACACAGCAGGATGAAGGTTGCCGACACACTTCTTTCTGTGTCCCAAACAATTAGCCCAGCATGTGTGTGTGTTACCTCTGACTCATGATCTTGTAAGCGTCAGGCAGGTAGCAGCGCGTGTTCTCCATCTGCGCGGGGTCGGCGTCACAGATTTTGTCATCCGTCCTGCCGTAGTTGGCGCTCTCGATCATGATGACGTCTGTGCCGGGACAGCGCAGCTCGATGGGGTAACTCTCACAGGACAGCTCCCTCCGCACCACAGCCATTGGCACTGGGGCACGGCTAAACGCTGCACACACACACACACACACACACACACACACACACACAAACACACAAACAATAATCAGTATATGTGTTCTTTAGAAAAACCTATTATTAAGCTGATTCTCCATTAGAGAAAAATTTATTTAACAAGGCAAAGAACCATCTAAACATGCAGACAGCTCTTTTAGTGTTAACGATTCCAGATATAACCACTGTCTTTACAAAAAGACTCTTGAACAACCCCCTTTTAAAGGGGGCACAGCAGTGAAGTCAGCATTCATTTTCATCACTCAGGCCCTGCATGTATGCCCACTTGGTGTGCAGACCTAGAGGTCATGTTTGTAGTCGATCAATGTTCAATACTGGCTGAGAAACGGCTCACTAATGCTGAAAAATTCAAAAGAATCTCAGCATGGAGGTGTTTCAGGAGATGATCTGGCCCCAGGAAACCCCTCAACTTCATGCAGGCTTGATTTTTTTTTAAGCTAGATTCAGTTCAGTTTAAATTCAAATTAAATATCAACCTTCACAATTCATATTTCTACAGCCATCTAATCATTGACCCTGTCAACAGGAGATTGAGTTCAGTCCCCAGTGATGCCACACTCATGCTAACCACTAGTCCAAGGCAGCATAAGTGTCTTCACTTTATCTGGGTGGGTTGGATGGCCCTCCTTTTCACCCTAGCTGTCAGCAAGCAATGCTGTCTTTTAGCTGATTAAATAGAATTTGGCAGTTAGTGTTCTCCTCCATGCGTGTTGAGCTATCTAATGACATTGTATTAGCTGCAATTTGGACTAATGCAGTGGTTCAAATGGGCAAATTATTTTTTGTTTTAAGTTCAATTATTAATTGCCCCTCCACTCTATATGTACTCTACAATATTTGCTGCAAAGGCAGTTTCTGACTTGAAATGGGACAGCTGTTTAGCAAAGTGGAGCTTTAAATGCTAAAAAAGTATATTAAAAGAATATATTTAATGCAATATTGGCATTAGACTGACATATATTCTACAACTGCTGTAGCCTGAGAGTACAATGTAAGAAATAGTATTTTGTTAATGGTTTTCTGCTTAGGAAAAAGAAAAAAGTGACAATGCTGTGTTTTAATGGGAAAATGGGTTATTTTCACTCTGTGTTTTTTGCCCTTTTTCTTTACAATTGGAAAAGTGGCACAGCATCATGCAAGAGATCAGAAAATCGCTGCTGTAGAACATTGTAAGGAATAGGTTGGGATATTTTTACATTTTACATTCAAACTTGCATTTCATCACAAACTAACTCCTTTCAAGCTAAAAAAATGGAAGCTGAGGGACACAATTAGCAGAATAATTTTCCACAGATGACCTGCTATGGCTTTCTGATTGATTCTTTTGATATTTTTACTAATATCAAATTATAATTCAAATTAAATAAATATTTCAAGTTAATATTTAATGAAAAATCTTAAAATTCAAGGACAAATGGAGGGACTTTCTGAACAGTGTGACCTTTCAGTGCTACAGAGAAAAGGGCTTAATGCTGTAATGTAGTAATAGTAAAATTGTGCTTAGAGACAGCCAGCAGGACTGAAAGCTGCGGACTGGTGGCTGTGCAGTGCCCCTTCCTTCAAACAGAGTTTTAAAAAGAGTTTTGGATGCTGTGAGTCATCGGAGGTGAGGTAAGCTTAGTCATGTGTTCTGCTGATTTTTAGTCCTTTGGAGAAAGCACATGGCAGCTTTCACACTTCCAGTTAGGAAAGGCCTAGCTAGTATGAGGAATAGGACTCAACTAATTTATGATGGGATTTTAAGGGAAAAAATATCATTTTGTTCACATAGCACTTCTAATAACAGACATTAGCACTTTTAGGGCTGGATTAGTATTACCACACAACTGCCAAAAGCCAAAAAGTGACAAAAAAAAAACTTCACCTCTCAAACAACTTCATCAGTGGGCCCTGCAGGTCACTTACAGCATGAGTTTGCCACTTTTTTTAATGAGATATAACTAAGTACTAACAGCAGGCTTTTGTTATTGTCCTCTGAAAGTAACAGAGCTGATCAAACCGACTCCAAGTGGAGCCGCAGCTGTGGAATCTACTCAGGTTTGCAGAGGGCATTTTAAATATGAGTGATTTTCCTCTGCAGTTGTGATTAGGTGGGATTTACAGCCTTCTTTGCTCGGTCCAGGTGGGATTTTTAGGCAGTTTTACAAAACGTAAAAGCATCCTGCAGGGCAGAGCGCAGTGAGAGATGAGATCAGACGGGAAGATCAGAGGCGGATGTTTAACAGGCCTTGAATAATCGCACCTTCTCAGGAACATCACGGCCGCTTTGGTCCTGAATGAGGAGAGCTTCAGCAGAACTGCTTATCCTTTTATATCACACAGTGTAAACCTGCAGAGGCGTTTCCTTTCTCATCAATTACTAATCACACTCACCTTATCACATCCTAACCTTATCAAAAAGCTGAGTAAGTCAGTGGACAACGGTGACCGTTGGAAGCCCAGTACATTACTTGTACAACTACATAACTTGTAGCTCCCACATGCATCAGTGAGTCTTGGGTGCCCCTGAACTTGTCACCATCACGTTTAGTAGGTACTACTGCATAGCTGGAACACTCCAGAAGACCTGTTGGAGATGCTCTGACTAGTCGTCTAGCCATCACAATAAGGCCTATATCAAAGTGGCTCAGATCCTTATGCATTGTACTGTATTATGAGGAATATATATATGCAACAAAAAAGTGATAACATAACTTAAGTGCTAGTGGATATGGTCTCATGTTTTACAGAGATTTGAAATTAAAGTGAGTGACTCAAACTCTGACTTGTCTTCAGTTACTGACATCTGCCAACCTATTGCTGCAATTACTGCAGCGGGAGAGGAAAACATTTCGATCTCTGTCTTGCTGTCTCTCTCTCTCTCTCTCTCTCTCTCTCTCTCTCTCACTCTCTCCCGTTTAATGTGTCCCCTCCGGAAACGCTCTCAGAAAAAGCTTCTGTGCCGATAATACTCTGCTCTATCTGAACACTTCCATTGTGCTGAATGGAAGAGTCAGATTTTTGTGCTTTAAATTCCCCCCAGGACTTCACTGTGTCTGACTGAGGCTTATCTGATTCATCAGCCAGACCACTTTCTACTCAAGCTGAATGTGAAAATGGCCAGCTAGCTATTAGCACGGAATTTCCTGCAGGTTAGAAATTAAAATGAATGTTGGGAAATTACAGTCATGCCTAATTCTGCAGAGAATTTACTATTGAAATATATCTAATCTTCCAAAGTGAACAGACAACATCTTTTATATTTGTCCAGGATGGGTTCCTCTTTCTGAGCCTTGGTTCCTCCCAAAGTTTCTTCCTACAGCTGAGGAGGTTTTTCTTGCCTCTGTTGCCTCATTAGGGGCTCAGACCCAGATTCTGTGAAGCTGCTTTGTGACAAATGTCAGTTGTAAAAAGCCCTACAGAAAAAAAAAACTGACTTGACTTGACTCTTGTTTGGGAGCTCTACATTGTAAGAGGTTGTTTCAAGGGGGGTTAATGTGTTGTGTACTTGGAGACTTAGTGAGTTTCTGTTATTTAAGTTGTCTGAAATATACAATCATCTATGCATTGGCCCTACCATCATACGACTGGTTCAGTGGTGGCCATTAGTATGTGAGCCCAACTGGCTTCGCTCTCTCTCTGGGTGGCTCCATCATACAGAATGATGATAATCACACAGTAGTGAGTGCATATTATACTACACACTAAAATAGCATGTCTAAAGAGGAATACTTCAGTACATCAACAGCATACGTAAAAAATATAAATGAATATTACAATAATTAATTTCAAACTCTAAATGTAGTATTTAAAATGCACTTTTTTATGGTTTAACAATCACATTTTTAAAGATGCAGAAATTGAGATGACATCTACATGGGTTAGAAAAATGTAACTTGCATATAACTTAAAGTTTACTTTTACTCTTATGTATTGATTTTATTGTTTACTTCACTGTTTACCTTTTTGTATGTTTTAATGTATTCTATTTACTGATGAGCTGTACTTCCAGAATGAAATGTGCTATTCAAATAAAGTGTATGATAATAATAATACTAATAATCATAATCATAATAATAATCATACTGACTACGGGCTCAAGGCGGAGTACACCCAGAAAAGAGGTCAATCTATCACAGGGAAACAAAGACAGACAACCATTCGCACACACACTCACACCTATGAGCAATTACGAGCATCCATTCAACCTATTGCAAGCCTTTTGACAATGGGAAGAAACACACGCGAACACAGGGAGAGCTTGCAAACTCCACACACAAAGGCATCCATGGCCGACCCGGGGATTGAACCCAAGATCTTCTTGTTGTGAGGTGACAGAAGTAACCACTGCACTTTCATGCCATCCTAATATTAATAAAATAAAATACTAATTATTTGTAAATTATAAAATTATATTTATGAATGATTTTTTTATTACTACTACTACTACTACTACTACTATTAGAATTATGTAAAATAAGAAAAATTCATTTTTTTTATTAATTAGTGATAAATTAATTACTGTTATGTACAAAAAACATCAAAATAATGGATTATATGTATGATACATATTATTAATACATAAATAATAAAATGTTTTTGAAATATGATTCTAATTTAAATACCTATCTGGTGCTAATATTTTTTTCAAGCAAATATCTTACTTAAAAAGTACATCTTAGAGCAGCTTTAGGTAGATGTAGCGCAAAACACTGATATAAATACGTTTCTTAAAACACAAGATCATACTTTAAAAATAAGCATTATTATCTTTTCTTTTGCATACTAGAATAGTGATTATTATGTCCCCAAAAGTCTACACTAGCCTTACCCTCTCAACCTAGTGGCATTGTGATGAAGTAGAACTAGCTAACAGGCAGAAATTGGTGATGAAAAGATTGTTAGGCAGGTCTTACATGTGTACACTCAATGATATAATGTATAGTTTAATAACAGTTCAGTCTAAAATTAACATTTACTACATTTACTTAAGTGCAGATTACTTAAGATACTTGATGCACTTAATATTTATTTATTCAGTCTGAAGGTTTAAAAGGTGTAAACAGAGATGTTATAGTCACGTTCTTGTTTTTGTTTTCGCATGTGTACCTTGGTCTCGTGTTCATGTTAATGTTTTTGCCTTAGCCCCGCCTATGTGTCCGCCTGTGTCACTTGATCCTCATGTCTTATTATTGGAATGGCCAACGGCTGGCTGTGCCGAGGAGGGGAGCTGGCTGAGGGTCACAGAATCCTCAGTCAATTAAAAATGGCTCAGGACATTTCTGGGGAGGACAAGCAGGAGGAGCTGATGGCACTGGTAAGTTGCATTGTGAGAGACTCGGAGAGATCCCTCCAGAGGGAGAAGTTTTTTCTTTTTTTTTTTTTTTTGGGGGGGGGGGGGGGGGC
>JBBPDA010139895.1:11123-21479 GCA_037974385.1 Arnoldichthys spilopterus
CCCCCCCCCCCCCCCCGCAGGCTCGGAGTTAGCTCAGGAATCTGCTCTGAGGTGGAGCCTGCTTCCGAGACCACTGGTAGTCTCCTGCTGTGGCCAAACTGAAAAGGCGCAAGGAGAGGCATCACCAAAGAGCCACCACCAGCGAGCTCTCCGAGCCAGCTGCGCCGAGGAGCGAGCCCCAGCCGAGTAATGCTCCAGTCTCGCTGAGGATCGAGCCAGCCCCGGCAAGCAGCGAGCCGCTCAGGGCAGCAGCCCTTGTTCAGGAAAAAGGACTTTTGGGATCCTACGGAGGGTAGCTGCCCAGCAGTTGGCAGCTACCAGGGATGTTAAGCCTCAGTATTCTATGCCTCAGTATTCTCAGCATCAGTATTCTCACTCTATGTAATCTCAGTCTAAGCCCATGTTTTTGATCCATTTAAGTCTGTGTTTCCAGATTATTCTCAGCCTAAGTTTTCTCAGCTTGTGTATCCTCAGTTTTCTCAGCCTAAGTATTCCAAATATTTTCAACCTCAGCCTGTGTTTGTTCCCATCATGGTCCCTGTCTTTGTGCCCATTCCTGTTTCTCAGTTTTCGGTTGTGCCATTCTTGTTCCATGTGTTTTATCTGGTCCCCGTGAATGTTCAGGTTTTGTCCTTGCTGTTGTCACAGTGTCGTGTTTAGGGTTTTGCCTTAGTCTTTGTTTGTTCATTCTCAGTCCTAGTTTATTGTATTCTTAGTCTTTGTTTTGTGTTTATTCTTTGTCTGTTCCCAGTCTTGTTTCTCTGGTTATGTCTAGGGTTTCTTGTGTTTATGTACTGGTGTTTTGCCATCCCCCTGAGCCAACTTCCGGTTTATTATGTTTTTGTCACACCGGGTGTTGCGCCTAGGGGGAGGGCTCCGTCACGTCTAGTCGTGCCACATGTCCCATCCTTGTTTTTGTTTTTCCATGTGTTCCTCTGACTCATGTTCATGTTAATGTTTTTGCCTTAGCCCCACCTGTCTCCACCCGTGTCACCTGATCCTCATGTCTTGCCCCTCCTTTGTTCAGGTGTATGTGCTTAAGTGTTTCATTATAGTCTCAGGTGTCTTTCCTAGTCTTTGTCAGTTCTCTGTTTTCTGTTGAGTTTTGACTGTTGTTATATTTTACCCATTAGACTTGTGTGTAGTTATGTTAGATTTTTGTTTTTGTTAAATAAACCTCCTTAAATACCACCTCCTGCAATTGCTTCCAAACACCCCAAACATTACAGTTATCTGAAGAAACAGATTACTTAGACTCATTAAAAACCAATGCAGCTCTCCTTTAACAAACCACCCACCACACTGTACCACCCCATGACCAGCAGTGACATTTAAAAGTTATTAACACAAGCTTGTGGACCACACACACACATGAATCTATGAATCAATATCACGTTAGTGTGTGAAAGTAGGGGATTTTGAATTTAATGGGGTTTTTTTCCCTCTACATGCTTGGGTACCACTTTACAGTAAGACCAGGGTTTAAAATGTTTTGTAATTGATTTAATAATGGTTTTTTGGTATTAAGCTCTAAATGCCTAAAATGAATAATTAAATATAAAAAATATATAATATCAATAGGAGAGAAGGAGAACGTTGCATCGGTTGATATGATCTGTGCACTGGAGTGTTAGTGTGTTTGTGCGTGTGCGGGCCTGCATTAGTGAATTAGCTGGTTCAGAGGAAAAAAATACATTAAATAAAATACAAACAATTATTTTTTTATATAAATATTTGTATAAAAATAATAAAAAATGTAAATAAGTAAAATCATCATTAAAAAAATAATAGATGAATAGATTGTTTCAGAGCAAATGGATTATTTATTATAGCAAACATTTTGGGAAAACTAAAGTTGTAATATGCTCTTGTAAAATTCCTTACACACATTCCAAACGGTCACACTTCAGCTGAGAGCATTTGCATGACAAAATATCTTAATGGGGCAGGAAAAGGGGGTGGGCTTGTGGGCAGGCATGTGGGTGGATAATAAGGGGAGGATCCTAACAAAAATGTCATTAGGCATGGCATATTTAGTGGTGTATTATATCTGTTTATTAATGATTCATAATTTTAACCTCATAATTAACTATTAATAAACTAATTGTAAACCATTCATGAACTCTTTATTGAGACAATCTGCCTAAAAAGTGGTACCCCATTTTGTACAAAAAATAACATTATTTAAATTTTTTTAATTTGTTCTTTTTAAACATTGTTAGCATTGTTGATACAGAATGTAACTCAAAATGTTAACGTAATCCATTATATACCTCCTAGTTATATAACTACATAATATGTTTAGGTAATTAAGTAATTATGTAAACTGAATTTACAGTAAAATGGCAGTAATAGCTAGAAGCTCCTGCACTGTCCATCATTTCTTTTGTTTAGTGCATGATATCTATTAGGGATGAGTTAGGAATAAAGAATATTGGTGTAATAGTCATTATAATTTTAAACAAAAAACTGAATAGTTTCTACTATAATAGTATACTATTTCTATTATCTTAAAAAATACATTGTCCCAATGTTTTAATGCACTGACCACTGCCCCCCCCTCCACACACACACACACCCCTCACTCAACAGGATGACCACATCATCAAAACACAGTGTTTTTCTTTTGTTGTTTAATGGCAGTTGACAAACACCTGTAAATTCCAGTGATTACTGAATAGTACATTTGCTTGAAAATCCTGTCTCTAATTAGTGTTTATTCAAACACTTCATCTGTGTATGCACAACAAAAATATAACTACGTACACTGGAAATCTATTTTTCTATAATATGAAGTAAATGCTTTTCTTCCAAAAGTTGTAGAAGATGGCAAAATGAATACAAATTTAGAGTAGCCTAAATCATACAAAAGGGTCTAAAGAGCCTAAATGCATACACCACAACTACAACCCCAAATCAGAAAAAAGTTGGGACTGTATGGAAACATAAATAAAAAAAGAAAGTAGTGATTTCTAAATTTACTTTGACTTGTATTTCATTGCAGACAATATGAACACAAAATATTTCATGTTTTGTCTGGTGAACTTTTTTATTTGTAAATATACATCCTTTCCTGTCATTCAGACCTGCAACACATTCCAAAAAGTTGGGACAGTAAAGCATTTACCACTTTGTAATGTTGCCATTACTTTGAAGTTTTTTAGGTGTAATTTTGTTCCATTCTTCCTGGAAACAAGTCTTAGGTGAGCAACAGTATGGGGTCTTCGTTGTCGCATTTTAAGCTTCAAATTGTGACACATTCTCTATTGGAGACAGGTCGGGACTGCATGCAGGCCAGTCAAGTACCCTCTTCCTCCGCAGCCAGGACTTTGTAATGTGTGCAGAATGTGGTTTTGCATTGTCTTGTTGAAAAAAGCATGGGGGTCCCTGGAAAAGATCTTCTTAAAGGCAGCACATTGTGCTCCAAAATCTCTATGTACTTTTCAGCATTAATGGTGCCATCACAGAAAGTTTTTTTGCCAAGGGCACTGACACAACCCCATACCATGACAGACCCTGGCTTGTGGACTTGTTGCTGGTCTGGATGTTCCTTTTCTTCTTTGGTCTGGAGCACACGGCGTCCATTTCTCCCAAACAATACCTGAAATACTGATTCATCTGACCACAGTACACGTTTCCACGGAACGGATGTATATTTACAAATGAAATGAAGTTGACCAGACAAAACATAAAATATTTTGTGTTCATATTGTCTGCACTGAAATACAAGTCAAAGTAAATTTAGAAATCACTACTTTCTTTATAAATTTGCATTCTCCATACCATCCCAACTTTTTCTGATTTGGGGTTGTAAAACAATTATTATTATTATTATTATTATTATTATTAAGATTTTTTAGAAAATATTTTATACTCGTATAACTCTAAGAGTAATGAAAAAAACTATAGTAAAATATTATGAATTATGAAATTTTTTCTCTGTATTTGAAATTCTTAATCATGACCTCAGTAAGAGGATTATTACAGAAATACCGTACATGTGATAAACTTTTAAAATGTTAAATCAGATGTTTATTGAAAAAACAGCTAAAAAGTATGAATTTTTGGGTTGGAGCACTGGCCTTGGGGGTCCACAAGAAACATCTGTAAGTATGGACATGTGAAACATCTGGAAAGTGGATCAGCCGTTATGTGGCTCAGTGATCTGCTCTTAAAGATGGCTTTCTCATTTCCGCCTTTCCCCCACACGTCTGCTGCTATTACTGTGCCTCTGCTCTTCATCTCATTCATTGTGCACATCTGTCTCAAGCCCTGCTGCGGGAGCAAAACCTTTTATCTCCATTCTTGTTGTTTTATTACATTTTTACCGCATTTTAGAACATCAGAATATCACAACTAATAGACCAATAATTCAAAGTGAGTTAAGGTATTAAACCCATCACTGCACACTACAAATAGAGAATCTTCTCCTTCTTCTGACCTACTCTGAATGAGATGTGAGATTTTCTTCCATCAGGCATGAAATGACAGAACTTTAAATCCACACTACGTCTATATTCTCGTTCCAGTGCTTAGAGTCAGAACTTCTGATGTTTCCCTCTTCAGTGTGTGTGTGTTTGAAGTGCTAAAGCCCATTATGCGGTGGTAAACAGTGTGTTTACCCCTAGTGACTGTGTTCAGTGTGTCCTGCAGAGGTGCTGATTAATTAAGGCATGAATCAAAGTGTCCTGATTACGGAGTGTACACACACACACAGACCCTCTCAGCTTAATTTAGTCTCTCTCACTCACTCTCTGAATGTCTAAACTTCATACAGTGGTCCGCTCAGACTCGTTCACAGCTGTACTAATAACCAGTCTGTGTGGCTTCAGCAGCAGGGCTTTGATCATGCTTTGTGACAGACTCAATAACAGTTAAATATGTTACTGTAAGTTAGGAGACTCCAACATGTCACTCGCAAGCTACCAGTAGCCCACTGCCTGTTTGGCTGACTTGTGGTCTCTCCTTTTGAAATAAAAACCTGGTTCTGTTATTCTGCATGAAAAATTAAGCAGCGAACGGAAGTACTCGGATCCAATGGCATGGAGCTCTGGGCTGAGCTGAAGTCAGGGGTTTGGTGGTGTTTGCAAATCAGTTTACTTTATAAAATAGCCAGACTTATGATAAACAAAACAGTGGGAAGGTCAAGAAAAATCAAAACACACCCCGTGTCCTTTTTAAATGGATGTTTTAAAAAAATACAGTGAGTGCTACTTAATAAAATACAGTGAGTGCAACTTAATAAAATACAGTGAGTGCAACTTAAGTCAAGTCTATGACAACTTTGCGTTGGATTATGGATGGAAAAGCAGCTTAATTCATCTGATTAATTAGTGTTTACACATTTTGGGAATTGATGTAAATAATGTGATACCTGAGTAACACTCGACCACTTTCTTTTATTCAAAGTAGCTCACACATGAAAAAGGTTGGCGGGCCCTGCTGTATGTTATCCAGGACCACTTTTTATGTCAACCTCTTATCAAATGATCATAGAAGGTAGATGTCAGACAACACGGTTGCGTTTCAGCATTTAAAGGCTTCGTCACCACATATTGTTTTTGTTGTACTTTTGCTCATAAAGACCAGTTCTATTCTATTTGGTTCATTTCTGTTCTATCTAGCTCCATTTTATTCTATGTTGTCTAATCTTATCTTATGTGTTACTATTTTGTCCACCAGTATTCTATTCTAATCTGTTCTATTCTACCTGGTTAATTTCTATTCTGCCTAGCTCTATTTAATTCTGTGCTCTCTGATTCAATCTTATGCCTGTATTATATACTTTTCTATACCTTGTTCATTTTAGTTCTGTCTAGCTCTACCTTATTCTATGTTGTATAATCCTATCTTATAATTTCTATTTTGTCCACCTCTATTCTATTCTATTCTATTCTATTCTATTCTATTCTATTCTATTCTATTCTATTCTATTCTATTCTATACTATTCTATTTTATTCTATTCTATTCTATTATGGCTACCTGGAATAAATGCTGTCCAATTATATTCTAGTTTTTTTTTTATTCCTGTCCATTTTATTTAATTATTTCCAGTTCTATTCCATCCTAGGTTGTCGTATTTCTTTCTATTCTGTTCAATTCTGTCATATTCAATTCTATTCTTTACTATTTTACTCTATACCATTCTATTCTGTTTAATTCAGTAAGTTTTATTAGCAGGTGTGTTCAATCACAACGCAAATGTTTCTCACTCCTTTTCTTTATAACTGTCTCTCGTTCACTGCTGATCTCTTCCACCCTTTTCTCTCACACTGCTTCCTTATAACACACTCTCTTCCTCTTTTTCTCCCTTCCTCACCTTACTATAATTCCTTGCTGCAACTATTCTTCATCTACCTCATTCATTTATTTTGCAATTCCATTTGCCTCTGCCACTCTTACACTTTTTCTAACACACTCCCTCCTTCAACTCTTTTTATCCACCTCTTAGTCTTACTTTCTTACCCACACTCTCTCTTTTACTTCACTGTTCATGTCTCACTCTTCTCATCTCACATTCTCTTTTTTACAACACCACACACTTTCTCTCTGTATATCATCATTCTTTTCTCTCTATTTCTCTCCTTTTTCTGACACTCATTCCACATCTCTCAAATCTACCTTAACGTCTCAGATCTGTGCATATCCACTTAGTCAAAAATACTAAGTAGACCATTCCCTAATTAGCCTCCTGTTTGGGTTTGTATGGGCTCTGCACCTGTGATTGGTTATTTAGCCCGACCCTTGAATGGAAAGACGCTAATCAGACTCTATTGACAGAGTCTGGAAACCTCCGCTTTCTGACTGTGGGTAACAGACAGCATGAGAAGGTGATGTTTGGCTCTGCTTGATTGTAGACGGCAGAGTGACAGGCCTCCAGCTCTTGACTGATAGCTTCTGATGGCTTGACCAACAGAGCGGCTAAGCTAATTAGCTGCAGTCTGTTTGCTGCACTAGGCTAGCATCAGTCCGGAGACCTTTCTCCTGCTGCACAAAACAAGCTGTTTGTTTTCTTTCCACCATTCCGACATTGACACATCTGAACCCCCTGACAGCCCACCAGGCAAAGATAGCGTGGGAATAACTTTCGACAGCTCCAAGAGGCCACCACAGTGAGGGAAATTAGCAGAGCACATCAGGAAATAGGCCGCTAGCAAGTCAAGAAAAAAAGAGAAAACATGCTGTCATTAATTGTGAAAATATCTTGGAATGCAAAGAAGGGTTCCACATTTATTGATACCCAATTGGTCATGGTGCAGGTACTGGCACTCAAGTATTTATTGGCAATAAAAAATACAGATGCTATGGCACAATTTCTGACAGGCTGCTGATTTGATGTGTCCATGTGCACCAGTTAGGTAACAGTAGTAAAGTGGCACATATACTAGTTGGAAAAATCATCAGAGCAGATATGTACAAACAGGGTAACACTAACACTGTCAAGCCAAAGACTAAGCTAGGCATTTTCTGCTGTGGAGTCAGTTGAGGTAAATGTTAGTCTGGGAGTGATATATGAAAAATATACACTGGTTTCCTGGTGTAATTACAGCATTTAATTTAGGTTTAGCCTTTAGCACATTTCCCTACCACATTTGCTATTGACAGTGTGAATGACTATAATATTAACTCAGTTCCAGCAGTGTTTGACCCTTGAAAATGTAAGCATAAGTTTAAAGTGTATATGTGAAGTAAGAGCCTTAAAGCTGTATTGATTTAGGTGTGCAATTTGGTTGCAGTTCACACCAATCTATGGACCTCTGTGAGCAGTGGGCCTTAGACAAAAACTCAATACTATTGTCCAGAACACCCATGTTTGTTTGTGATTTGGTAATGATGGCTAGCTGACATGTTTTTTGAATGATTAGCTGACTAGAAAATAACTTTTGCTAATTTTCTGCCTAACCAAGTTGTCTCTTAGCTAGGAGACAATAGCTAGGACTCCCCTATCACACAATATTACAAAAACTGGAAGGGTAAATGCTAGCATGTGCTTCCTCTGAGTCACATGAAGCTCCAACTAGATCTTCTCAAACTGCCATTAACACAATGCCATTGGACTACGAAAATGCGTGGGGAAGAATTGCCTAGTCTGTTACATCAACGAGTAGAAGCCTGCACTTGCTAGCATCACACTAAGTAAAGGGGTAGTGGGTGGTCCATTTTACATACTCAAAGCCTCCAATCGTTGCGGCACCTAGGATCAAACATGCTTAAACATCCAACATCCAATTTTACACCTACGCACCTTCTTATTTTGTATATTATTTTGTATATTTTATGTGAATGGTGGAGAGGCTAGTGCTCAAAGTGGAGAAAGTAGCTCTAGTTCTATTTCTGTTGTTTAATGGGTGACTAGTGGCAGCCATAACTTCATGTAACTGGTCAGAAAGTCCAAACCATCCAAAAAAGTGTTTTTACACTGCAAATAAATCAGACAATTCACTTTGGTCCATACCACGACCACCCCATTTGGGCAAACCAATTTCGGTCCAAGGGACCTTTCACACGTGTTATTTTGGTTCCAACCAAACTAAAAAGTCAGAAGATCTGGACCAAACAAAGAAACTGGGAAAGTACCCTAAGACAAAAAGTTTGGCCCCAAGTAAAAGATTTTACTGGAAAAATGTGGTCTGGGGGTCTGAGGCAAATGAGGAAATGTAAGAAAACAAAGAGGTGAAATAAACACTACTCTCTGCCCAAAGGAACCTGCTACAATTTATCTCACAGACGTGTCGTTCTGGGTGCAGGACATTTATCAGCAAATCACTTCTCCGTTACTTTCCTCTGACACCAGATCAGAAGAATGCTAACGCTACAACGAGTTCAGCAGATGTTTCTGTGAAACCTAGCTGAGCATCCATCAACAGCATCTCATTTATAACACACACAATACCTCACCTTCCAGTAGCCACAGCAAAGAGGTGGGGGGTTAGGCTGTAGGGTGATGTTGGCAGTGCTCTTCACTAACGTCAGCTGGACAGTGTTTGCCTATTTCCCCTCCTTTCATCTTGCTCTTTCATCCCTCACACACACATGCACACACCTCTTTAGTTTTCTTTCTGTTTCTTTTTTTCCCTTTGTGTTCTCCCTCTTCTTCTCTCACTATTTTTGTATTTTCTTTCTACCTACACTCTGTCTCTTTCTCTGTCCTCTCAGTGTTTTTTTTTTTTTTTTTACCTCAACACTGATTTAGGGGCAATATCACCACCCCATCCCAAAAATGCACACACACGCGCGCACGCACATACACGCACACACACACACACACACACACACACGCAGAGTGCTTTGAGACTGCCTTGGCTTTAACCACCCTCGACACAACACAGAGTTTAATTGAGGTCACATAAACGACAGGAAAAGATGCTTCTTTTGTCTCCTGAGACGTGACTAGGAAAGCGAGAGAAAATCCATTCAGCTCTCACTGCTTCCCCATCCTCACTCTTGCACACACACACAGAGGCCAAATTTAGCTTGCAGATGTTACATTTAGAAAGGCGAATGGAATGAAAAATATCCCGAATAAACAAACTGCCCACACAGAGGTGCTGTAATGTATCAGCACAGTGGTCTAGACTGACTGAAAAGAAGATGAACCACCTCTGGATCCCTGAAAAAACATTCTGTAGATGCTGCTGTATCCCTTATTCACAATACACATCAAAAGCAAGTTTTTGAAGGTCTCTCTGTTTTGGAGCTCCTGTGAATTTTAATGTTTTTAATTAAATTTGACATAATATTTTACTTTAATAAGATTTGATTTAATTATAAAATATGAACTGGAATTATATTTTTAAATAATAAAATATTTGATTTGGTAATTTGGCAAATATCTGGAGGAGTGGGCTGCCATTCTACTGGGGGAATGGCTGTAGTAAATAAGAGGTGTAAGTTAGGAATGACTGTGAGGAAAGATTGAATACAGATCAAATCAATAGAGACTTCTTTTGTTTGGGTAAAAAATCTAAATGATACACATATGCAAGGCTTTATTAGCAGGATATATCACATGACAGTGTGCAGCTGGTGAAGACTGCCTGCCTTCTCCACATCTAAGAGCAATTATATAGAATCACATCTCCTAGTTCACCTATTCCCAAACTCTGGATGCCATGGTCCAATAGGAAATCTGAAACTTCACAGCAGCCTTCACAAAACTCGTATCACCACTTTATCTTTAAGGACCAACACAGTCATTCTGCCAATGACAATTTTCTGCCAGTACTGACACATAAGATACATCCCAAAAGAGGTCAGATACATGGGCAGTGGTGGCCCAGTGGTTAGGACACTGCCTTTGAGACCTGAAGGTCTCAGGTTCGAGTCCCGGCCTGGGCACTACTGAGGTACCCTTG
>JBBPDA010139905.1:7435-19900 GCA_037974385.1 Arnoldichthys spilopterus
GGTCAAGATTTCTTCTCCATGCCTCCAGTCATTGCATGGATGTTTGTGAAGTTCCATCAGCACCTGATTTCATCTAATGAAGGACTGATTGAGCCCAAGGCAGATATTTGATTATGACAAGTAAATACGGGGAGTCCACTAGGAGAGCTCTGGGAATGATCAACCCAACAATTTCACAGATAAAATCACTGTTTACTGTATCACTGTTATTTGTATTTACTCTAATATTAGTGAGAACAAAGCCCTTACGGTCTTAGACTTTTGCATAGTACTGTATATATATATATCCATCAGTCAAGACATGTTGTCCACGTGTTTGGTGTCAGTCCTCATCAAGAAGCAATAACTTTCTCAGCAGTTAAAGATTTTGGTGAACTTCTATCAGTGCTCTACTGACAGCATACAGTTACGTTGCATTGCAGTGTGGTATGGGAACTGTTCAGTAGCTAACAGGAAGGCTCTCCAGCAAGTGATAAAAACAGCTCAGTACATCACAGGCACCCAGCTCCCCCGCACTGAGGACATCTCTCACAAGTGGTGTTTGCAGAGGGCACAGGGCATCATCAACAATGTCTCACACCCCAACCAAAAGCTAGTCACTCAAGTACATACAGGGGGGCATTACAGAAGCCTTAGTTCTTGCACCAGCAGGCTGTAACAGCTTTTTCCCTGTAGCTGTTTCCCTACTGAACATACATAAAGTACTGCAATAAGACATTGCACCAAGTACTGTATGGTGTACAATATTTGCTATATCTGCATGTTTACATTATATTGTAACTGCAACTGAATATGTACATATGTATCATATCTATATTATCTACCCTGATGTATACAAACTTGCAATAGCATTGTTTTTATCTCTGACATAATGCACTAGTAAGCAAAAATGAACTTCTCATTAGATATCAGCTGCATTTTGTTGTTTTCCTTTAGTTTAACATTGGAGCTAGGAGACAGGTGTTGCTTACAAACACTAGAAGTCAATAGTCACTTAAAACATTTATGTAAATACAAACCCACAACTTCTCTTGACCTGAAGAAATTTCAATTTCTTTACTGAAGAGGCACAGACTTGATAATGTGGTTAAGGGCATAGTATGACTTTCTGTGAACTACAAAACTGAACTTAGAGGCAGTCATTTGAGATGACACCAGGACTGACACTCACACAGCAGTTTTTCCATATTTATGACATTATTTCCCCAAAAATTAAGTCTAGAAGAGCACTTACTGCTAAGGAGGTTCGTGAAAACAGATCCTGTTGTTTAAATTGGCTCCCTGAAGCATTGGCAAGTCTGTGCCACCTTAATAAAGAACTGGATGCACTTTAAGGAATGTAGTTATGGAAAATGTATAGAATATATTTTTATAGCTGGCAGTAAGTCATAGCATATGCTAAACTACACTGACATGTCTGTGCCACCTTAATGAAGAACCGGATGCAGTTCGAGTGGGTTGACAGATATTTTGGGGGTGTATTTACAGGAACAATTTGGGTGAATATTGACGTTTAGTGTCTGTAAACAGCATTAGCCCTGTAGCTCAAGAGCTAAACTAAAGACGCAAAACTTGGACTCCAGCAATGTCTTGGCATCGTGTACATTTGTAAATATTAAATTTTTTGACAAACCATCCCTGTAAAAAAGATGCTTACAGGCAAATCTAACTGACATTTTCTCATACATTAAACAGAATTTTCGGTATATGACAGAAGCAAACTCTGGACTCATGTCTTGGCTGAACGATTATATTTGGAGTAAGGAGCCATTACTTAAAAAAACTAACTAAAAAATAATCTGGAAACACAACAGAAAAATGTCAAATGTGAAATGAAGTGAATTCATCATGCACTTAAGTGAACATGTGCACATATAAAAACACATTTTATTTACTATGGTGATATATTTTCCCATAGTAAAAATGAAATACGTGACCTTTGGAATAAGTGCCTGGGATGCTGATGTTCAAAGACATGTCTTTTTCTCAAAACACCACACACGCATGCACACAAACACCAACGTACACACACACCTGCACACACAAAAACAACATGCGGGAAGTGGAGTCAAAAAATGGTGAGGTGCTCAATTCAAAATCAATTTTATTCCAATTTATATTCAACGGATTAAAACAACATTTATTTAAATATACATCCTTCATATTTAAACAATCATTAAAATGACAGAGATGAATATTTTAACATAAAAAAAGATAAAAAGATGCAGTGCTATGTTATGAGCATGCATGTGACAGAGAGTGAAAGCATGTGTGTGTATGTGTGTATATGTCTATGTGTGAAGTTTATGCAGGCAGTAGTTGGGGTTGGTTGCCCCAGGTTGTTGCAGTGGAAACAAGATGGAGTCTCTTACTTCCAGTTCAAGGATGCGGAACTCCAGCAGCTCATTCTGGTCTTGTGTGTCCCGCACCTCGGAACGCAGGCGTAGCTCACACTGCTCCAGTAACTCTATCTATCCCACAGACACACAGGTGAAAACACACAAAAGGCAGAGTTATATTACAGGTATTATTAAAGGAATTCTTCATAGCAAGTGATGCTATGTTACTGTTATTGATTATGCTATATTATGCTATGATATATATAAAAGACATGTACAGTGTATTAAATATGTTAAAAACAGGAATGAAGTGGGCGGAGCTGAAGAGGGTTATATGTACAGTATATACAGATATACAATTATATATATATATATATATATATATAGTAGATGTAGAGATTTGCAGCTGGTGTATGTACAATATTATAGGAGCTGATGGCCTGTTGCTGAACGTGATCAGTAAACCTGTAAATGAAGTCTGAGTAATGCAGTGGATTCCACTTTATATTAAGTGTTCTTAATTACTGTGTAATTACATATTAACTGTACTGCAGGCAACAATGTAACTGCTGGTAGTACTTACACATGCATTAAGTTCAGACTTTACTTGTATTTACAAGTTACAGATTTTAATGTAATTACACAAGTGTATTGTAATATAATTACTAGATAAAACTAAGTTTTAAGCTAATTAGGCTAAATAAAGGCTAAGTATTAATTATTAATATAAATACAATTTTATATTTCTCTGCAATGTAGCACACTGCCAAAAGAAAATTTTAAATAATTAAAATTTTATAAATATGCGATGACTTCATGCTTGAACTAACAACTACTAGTTGACTTGTTTTGGGGTTGATAAAGACATTTACATAAGTTTACATAGTATTTACACTTTACTGTTCGAGCTGGATTAAACTCCCAGTGGTTACATTAATGTTGGATAAAAAAAGTTGCTAGTGGATGCTTCACATATAGTGGGAGCAGTTTTTCAAAGAATTCAAGAATTTATGGTAATACATAATGGTATTATTTTGCCAAAGTCCCTGCAAACCAAAACGGAAGAAGCAATATATAAAATAGATTGATGGATATTTCAAAAGTAGTGGTGGATGATGGATGTATCCATCAGTTTGCTATCTAATTGTGCATGAATACCAGAAAAAGCAAAATTAACTGGAACTACTTCTTACTGTGTTGGACTAAATTTCCTAAGAACAGTTTGGATAGACATTCTCCTGTCTGTCACATCCTGAGACATGTTTCCTTCAAGTTTGTATGGTTGGTAGTCTGTAATTCATGTTACAAAGTCACATTTTTCAAAGCTTTATTCACAGTAACTGCCCATTGACTTCTACTCTGAGTGAGTTTTGAGCCAATGGGTTTTCAGTTCTTTTCTAGAAAGAAATGTTAAAATTATTGACCGTTTTAACAGACTATTAGTATGAAAAATGTTTAAGCATTTTTTTACACTATATATTAATGGTAGGTTAATTGGCATTACCTTTTCTCTTAGTTCCTGATTGACCCTGATGAGATTCTGCTTCTCCTCCACCCATTTTGAGTCCTGCATCACACGCACACACAAGCACACAAACATACACCACTAGGATTAACTACACACCCTCCCACTTTTAACTGTAAACTAACCACAAACCCATCCATACTGGTTCACTCACATACAAATACCCACACACACACTCAGGTGGAACTGTATGTTAACACAGAAACACATGCACACCTACAAGGAGCTTTTGTACCACATACACAGACAAGCACACACACACACACACAAGTAAAAAAGGTCAAATGAAGCAAAGAGATTTAGAAGTAAGGCAGTGGTCGAGCTTTATTGGGCAGCATGAATAAAGTCCATCACCATATTTAACAAAAGAAGCACAAGGGAAACAATCTGCTGACCAAGAAACATGCAGAAGGTATAAGAGACATGCTTAGAGACAAGGCAACGCAATGAGGACCATGCATAAGTGATAGTGGACCAACTGGAAAGATGCAGAATTGGAATGGACCGATAGCAAACATGCACAATACATGTGGAAACATGCAGTGTACGGCTGACCAACTAAACCCAAAGCAGCACAATAACATATTTGGATAAAATGAGGTAAAACTTGTATGAGCATCAAAAATTATCACTAAATAAGAGCTGAAGCTTTTTTTCTAATCATTTGGCCTAATTATGTATCCATGATGAATTATGGTTCACAGTCCAGTAACAAAAAGACTGTCACTGTTTCCACTGATTTGATAACTTAGCATTAACAATCACCGTTTCGTTCTCTGGGCCTGGCTGGCTAAGGTTCGTGTGTGTTTAGACCGGACAGCTGAGCACGTGACATCACATGACTCTGTGGCACATCCGCTCTGCACAGTGCCAGCATACAAGCACGGCCGCCAGACAGGCAAGCAGCAAAGCTAATGAGTGCGGAGCCAGGGGCCTCTTCTCCCCGCCCCCTTTCTTCATTACCTGCCCCTTCTCAGCCAGGCTCCTCTCCAAGTCAGCGATCCGCGCCTGGCAGGCACTCAGCTCCGCCTGCAGCTGCTCCCGCGTCTGACGGACAGAGCACACAGCCAATCAGAGAGCCAGCCTGGACTGGAGATAGACAGCTTCATTCGGGTCGAAGTTTTGCACGTAATGGGAAACCAGCTACTATTAGGTGTGTTTGTTAGCAGAGATGATTTGGATCATACTAGCTGCTCTACCGACCACAAGCTTGCTCGCTCAGTCTCAGCAGGACTAAGACTTCTTGAGTGCAGTGTTTGAGTGGGAAATGTCTATAAGGTCCTTACGAACATGAAAATGACAAAATTATATTTGTGAATGCAGTTTAACCTGAAGAAGTCACAGCTGCCAGCAATAACAAAAGCAATGTGACATTTAATATGATTATTTCTCGTTTGAGGTGGAGATATTGTGTTAAAAATGCAGACTTATAAATTTCAGTAACACTTTACTTTAGGGTACCAATCATAAAGGCCACATGACATCTACATAAGCCTTTTATAACAACTGACATTAGCCTACATAGACATTTATAAAGGCTTATTCCCACAAGTCCATTGTCATTACACTTTCTGGTGTGAAACTGATGAGAATTGTCTTAATTAAAATAAACTTCTATAGATGTTAATGTAGGTCAATGGCATATGTCATAAAAGACTTACATACATGTCATGTAGCCTACGTAATGCTACCCAACAGTAAAGTGTTACCAAACTTTCAATTAAAACCACATTTGGGTAAGTATATACTTATATATGTACATATTGCAGAGATATTACTACTTTAATTAAGTGAAATATTTTTTGTAATTTCTTGATAAACCAACAAAAATAGCATTGTTAATGATTTATTAAAGCAATTATTTGGCAAAAATCTAATTTACACAACTTTCCACCCTAGATGGAGCCAAGACATGTCTGATGTCAATATCTTGCTTTTTCAGAGCTATGAGGCTAACAATACTAAGAAACTCTAGAAATCAATAAATCACCAAAATCTTTTTTCACAAATTCATCCACAAAACATCTCTTAGACCTCATCCACTTCTTCATTAAGGTGCCACAAACTTGTCAGTTTGGCTTAGGACTCATCGTGACTCACTGTGAGTTATAAAAACAAACAAAACTTAAGTGAGTGGTTATTTATCATTGTGAACACACCACAGCGCACAGTGCACCACAACAAAACATGACCTATGCATTTAACCCATCCATGTAGGAGCAGTGGGCAGCTGATATGGGCAACACCCTGGGAGCAGTGGATGAGGATGGTCCCTTGCTTACGCATACCTCAGTGGTACTTGTACCTTCAGGTGACAGGGGCAACTCCCTAACCGTTATACCACCACTGCTCTTCATAGCGTAGCTGAGGGCCACGGGCAGCTGTTTCAGACAACAGAGTCTGTATTCACAAACCAGCTGGTTGATCTAGCATTAGGTTTTATAAAAGAATGCAGATAAATCTGATCCAAGCTCAATCCTTCTTATGTGTGCTTTGTAAATATCGGCCCTGCTGTTGTCTGAAATGGCATGTCTGTATTTGTGAAGATTTGTATATTTGTTTCTAGCTCATAGTATGCCATTTTTATGTTTTGGTTTTGTACTTTTGCAGAAATAATTTGGGTGATTATTAACTTTTTTCATGCTTATTAGCTATATTAGCCTAAATAAAGAGGAACATTTTGGACATCAACTACACTTTTGACCAACAACAACATAAAAGGGGACTGAAAAACATCACAAATGTATTTTTTTGGCAAACTAATCCTTCAAGTTACTGTTTAAAATACTGCAGTTGATAATAATATTGATTTAACTGTACGTCTAGATATCACAGGGGTTATCTAGCCCTGAGGCCTTCACCTTGAGGCATGCTTGTAAGTAGGAGCACATTGTAAGACACTGAGATATAAAATCTGATGGATGGCACCAAAAGGAAGTACAATAGCCATCTGTTCTGAATTTATTGGGCAGGACAATTGTTCAGTGATAGGAATTAATAATAGTGACAAATGGATAAAAAAACACAGCAAAACCAAAAGCCAGCATGCTTGGACATGCAGCATGAGAAATGCTCGGCAGAACAACGTCTCTGGTGCGAGTGGCCACATGGCAGTGGGATGCTAGTTAGCGTGTGTGTACGTTTGTATGTGTGTGTGAGACAGAGAGAGAGAGTGAGTGAGTGAGCGTGGTCTGGTCCATACCCTGCAGTGTCTCTCTGGATCCAGGGGGCCTGTGGTTTCCTGGAGAAGAGCATAGGCTCGCTGCAGTGCCTGATACTCTCGGGTCAGCTGCCGAAAACGAAGCTCTGCCTCCTCCCGAGAGAAGACCTGACAGTGCAAGAGGGTACACACACATAGTTATACACAATACTGACTATACCTTGCACACACATACAGGTGCACTAACTTCAAAGTATGAATGAATGGTATTAGTAATGTTAACCAATTCAGTTCCCAGATGTTAAATAACTAGAAGGAAATTTTTAGATGTGACCAAAATCATGAATAGCGTACCTATTCTTCAAATATCCCTTTAAAATAATAGTTTTGTTTCATAATTAACCATACATCCATCCATCCATCCATTTTCTAAACCGATTCTTCCGTTTCAGGGTCGCGGGGAAGCTGGAGCCAATCCCAGCTGACTGCGGGCCTAAGGCGGGGTTCTCCCAGGACAGGAAACCAACCCATCGCAGGGCAACACATAGACTGACAACCATTCATACACACATCACACTTACGGGCAATTTTAGAGTAACCAATCAACCTACTGCAGCCTTTGAACAGTAGGCAAGAAAGCGGAGCACCCGGAGGAAACTCACACGAACACGGAGACCTTGCAAACTCTGCACAGAAAGGCACACATGGCCGACCCAGGGATCTAACCCAAGACCTTCTCACTCTCAACAGCACTAACCACTGCACCACCGTGCCACCCCTCATAATTAACCATTATTGTAAATAATAATAATAAACAATTATTTTAAATAATAATAACAGACTATTATTTTCAATATTACTAACCATTATTTCAAATATTTTATGCAGAATTATGGGAGCTCTATCTGTGCATGCTGCATGTGATGTGACATACTGAGGTTTGATTGAGGGTTGAGGATTGACCCTTTTTGTTTGTGCCTGTGTTATGGTATGCTATAGAAATCTTTTCCACATCCTCTGGTTAGGTGGTGTAATGGTTAGGGAGTTGCTGAAGGTTGCTGGTTCTAATCCCAGACTGGTACAAATACTGCTCAGGAACTTGCATTAGCAAGGTATCGTCCCCAAGCACTGCTCCCCGGGCGCTGCCCGTGCCAGCTTCCCACTGCTTCTATGCAGATGGGTTACATGCAGAGGTAACGTTTCATTGTGCTGTGGTGTGTTCACAATGACAAATAATCTCACACTCAATCAAATATTTTTATATTATAGTTCAAAATACATCCAGCAGGTCACAGTAAAATATTAACAATCAGCTGAAACCCAGCTGCTTGCCTACTGTATGTTACTGTATAGAAGCTAGAACAATAGAATCTCCGTTAAATAGCAAAAATAAAATTTGAAAACTATTTTATATTTTATATTTAATATTGTCTCCAGCATCTCTGCTCTTTCAGCTTCAAGTGGCTCTGAGGGCATTTCATGTCTAAACTAAACCAGTTAGTATTGATATATTTGTATAATCATATACTGTAAAGGAAAATACAGTATATAAATGTCAACCTTATATCAGCATATCTATGTAGATCAGGTGGCAGCCTATGTGTTTCTGTGTTCTATGTTAGGTAATGTGTTCTAGGTTAGCTGCATATCAGGAAAATTACAAATACAAGGATAGAGGCCTGTAAAGATGTGTGTGTGGTGATGTTTTGATCACTTACATCATCAAGGTCCTCCTCTGGCGTGGCAGGAGTGTAGTCTGTGCGGTCTGTGTTGTATGATGTCAGAGAGGATGTTTCGGAATCAATGGACTCCTCATCAAATCCAAAATATGTCTCCACAACATGCCTCTGAGGGAGAAATGGGTAGAGAGAGAAAGCAATAGAGATAACAATATGAAAAGAAAATCCAAACTTAACCCTACTTTTAAATGATGGCCTTGTAGGCTGTGTTTTGCTTGGACCTCTATGATTGCTGTATGCAGCGATATTGCTCATTAGTTTTGGAAATAAGGAGCAATACTGGAACACTGGAACACATTCCAACTTCTAATATGACAAACCATTTATTGAGTGACTCACAACTACTGTATTAATTTTATGAATAAATAAAAATGTTTAATGCATCAGGAATAAAAATGAATGCACAAAAATAATATTTAAAAAATGTAAAATATGCACATTACAACATCCTGTACATCATCAAACTACAAAGTGCTTAGAAGTCAAGCATCAAAACACCCAAACAAATCAAACTGCTCACTTTCTACAGATAGCCCTCTGACCCCAGCGCCTTTTTCAGCAGACTGAGGCCATGCGCTCTTACCATCGTGCTTGTAGGTCATCTCCTGACAGCCAGAGAAGTACAGGCACACCAGTGCACACAGGCAGATGAAGGACGAGAAGTAGAGGACCAGTAAGAAATATTCAGTCATATTAAGACTGTGTATGTGCACGTATTCAGTTAAATTACATATTCCGAGGTCAATGCTTCTGATAATCCCAAACGTTCAACATAAAGCCAATCAAGCCGAGGTGTGTGACGCCTTTATAGCCTCCATCATTTGTAAGACTCGTCTGTAAGACTCTCTACAAGGAAAGTGTGTTCCTCTATGCAGGCTTGTTAATGTGTGTGTGTGCGCATTCGTCTGTTTTGCTGATGTTTGATGTTTCTCCGTTTTCTCTTTTGCAGTTGGCAGTCCTCTGACACCTCCTCCTTAGCAACAGCCAAGGATGAACAATCAAGCCCCACCCAGTGCTATTCCGAAACACACACACACACACACAGTCCACTTCAGAGATTAAGATTATTAGCACTTAGTTAATCTGAACACAATCTTGCAAAAGGTGCTTAAATCTTTTTATTCTATAAATCTACTTGTTTTTTGGGGTTTTTTTGGTTTTCCTTCTGAACATCTCACAGAATAAATTATTAGTTTGAATAAATACTCAGAGAGTGAACAAGAGAGAGATGGAAAAAATGAGACCTATACAGACAGTTAGAGAGAGAGAGAAAAAGAAAACTCTACAGAAAAAGACAGAGAAAGATAAACAGAGAAAGAGCGCTACAGAGAGAGGGGGGGCGAGCTAGAGAGATGGACATCTGCAGAAAGATAGGGAAAGACAGAGGGAGAGTGAGTGAGAGAGACAGCTGGAGAGAGAGGGAGAGAAAGTGAAAGAGACAGTGAGAGACTGGTGAGAGAGAGAAACAGAAATAAGGAGGAAAAGAAAAAAGAGAGAAGAAGAGAAGGAGAGTGAGAGAGTGAGAAAGGTAGAAAAAAAAGAGAGAGACAGCGGAAAGTTTTCCTTAGAGTTCTCAAGAGGCTAATTAAGTGCCAAGGTAGACCGCTCCCTCTTTCTCTGCATTAACCCTCAAAGGAGGCGGTTGCTAAGCGACAAAACACAGAGTTACTGAGCATACATACACACAGGGCGCTCATACACCACCCACTGCTATTTGCACTCACCTTTGGCAGTTTGATATTCCTCCTCTTGTTCTTTTTGTTTATCATCAGTCTATCCCGCTCCTGAAACAACATATACACATCACATCACATCACACCTTCATAAAATGTACATGCTAGGACTAGTTGTTGTATAAGAAATCCATAAATGAACAGTGAAAGGACAGTGATCATTTACACTGTGATCATTTTAAATTCTACTGGCCATTAAAGCAAGACTGAAAGAAGGAAGGAGGCACTGGACATGCTGTAGTGCCTTTAGTAGGTGTTGCACCACCACATGTTTTGTTTACCCAAACATAAATACATAATTATAATAGTAATGAAAATTCATTTAAATTCATTGTAAACACTAATGACTGTAAGCCAGTAAAACTGTGCATTAAAATGCAAATTAAGATGGCCTTATGTGAAAGTAAACGTGAGTGATTATTTCCCATTGTGAACACATCACAGCACAGCACACAGTGCACCACAACCAAATGTGACCTCTGCATTTAACCCATACAGGTAGGAGCAGTGCTTGTGGACGGTACATTGCTCACAGGTACCCAAGTGGTACCTTCAGGTCGCAGGGGCAACTCCCTAACTGTTAAAAGGACTTATTTATTTCAATAAGCTTAAAAAAGAGGTAAAACAAGAATCACCTAAACATTCTGCTCTTCCAGTAAGTAGTAAATGCATAATCAAAGATTAGTTTGAAATATCAGTCAAAATCTGATGCTGATATAATTTTTTTTCCAGTAAATATATGCTAATACAGATATGATTCTGATATCATCATGCAGCCCTGGTTTTGACACTGCAGTGACAATAATAATTAATTAAAAAAGTTATATAAAGTAAATGATGTGGGATATGTTGGCCAGTGCTGATATTTTTCATGTATGTATCTGTTGATTTCTTCCAAAATAGGTGCCACTAGCAATATAATTTCGACATCATTGTGCATCCCTAATAATACTGAATAATACTGTATATTAACAGAATTCTTGTATCAGTGCATTCCTACCATATACTATATCTGCTGAATAACAGTGGATCAGTCTCAGTAGACAGGTTGTGCTTTATAAGCTTAAGAGCTGAGGTCAATGAAGTAGCCTTGATCACAGTGAAGTTATAAGATCGGCTCAGCATTTTGGCTTACAAAGGATTTGAAGATTATGATGATGAGAACAGGGGTAAGCGCAGAGCAGAGGCGTGACAAATCTCTAATTAGGCCTTGGATTAATGAGGCGAACACCCTAATTAACAAACGGAATGCTGATTACTCAACAGAAATAATCTCAGTTTGAGACACAGACCATAGAACAGTGGTGACCTTTATAGCAGGTTACTGAGTTTTTGGTGGTTTGAACTAGGGGTGTAACAATGAATCAATCTGAATTAATGCATTTACCAAAATAGTGCATGATCCGATGTATCGATGTGACATAAAAATCAATAAAAATCAAGTCATTTTTCTTCATTTTACTGCGAGCAGTGTTTTGTACTGAGAAGTTGCTTTTGCTTATGACGGCACTGCTGCATTTGACCTTTAATAATAAAATGTTCACATTATAATTTGTCAACCAAACTGAATCTAACCAAATCGCATCACTGCAAATTTTGTGGTATCGGCTCACTGGCTAAAATAACCAGATTGGATCATGATAATTCTTGTAATTTACACCCCTAGTTTTAACAATGAAACAACTCCAAACAATGTCCAACTCCATACATTTCAAATAATTAGAAAAACATTTTAAAACAAGTATGAATGGAACTATAGCTCATTTGAAGTTACATTTAAAAGTGAAATAGAATTCGAAACCATGTTAGCCTAGGCATTGCTAATAAAGGAAAGTTCAGTACACTGAAAGTGAAAATGCTGCAAATGAAAATTACCACTGTAAAAACAGCCAGAGCCAATCAAATCACCAGTATTATGTAGTAGTCGAGCTCATTAATATTCTGTTCCCCAAAATGTCCATAGTCCAGC
>JBBPDA010139923.1:0-21473 GCA_037974385.1 Arnoldichthys spilopterus
TCTGAGACTTTTAATTTCTTTGTCATTGGACAAACTTACAAAATCAGCGAGGGGTCAAATAATTATTTCCTCCACTGTAAGTGAGAGTTAAGAGGAATCCAACACATTCCTAAATAAAATACAGACGGCAAGTGCTACAATAAAACTACACATGGAAAATTAATCTGGGAAACATTGTCTAGGCAGGTATCGTACATGACCGATAGGCTTATGTGCTGAGGTGGGTGCGGAACAGTGTTGAGATGCTTTTTGAATGTGGTCTCTGCAGATCTAGTGTAGCTGGGCAGCTCATTTCACCAGTGAGAAATAATAAAGGAGAAGTAGGTCAGTAAGTGAGTGAGTAGGCCTAGATCAGTGTGTCCATGTAGCTGGGTGCTGATCCATTGATCATCAGATAAAACAGCTTACTCTTGCCCTTTTTGATCATAAGCGCTTATTAATGATTTTAATGTGTAATAACCATTATTAAACTAATTTAATACATTCATTAACAGTGTTGGCATTTACACTACTCTTGGCAGTAACTACCTTTTCAGATTAATTAAAGCAACACAATTACTGTAATCATTGCATTATATTGAATTTCTGTTGAATTTTAGACATTTTCATCATTAAAGTTACATTACAGCAATTTCTCCAAAATCTGAAAAATGATTGCTGGGATCAAAGCTGTCATCTCAGCCTATATGGTCTTGTCTAAAGTACTGACGTTTCTACAACAGGCCATGCTTTTTCAGTGTGTCTGAGACATGAGGTTTTCTCACTATATGATGGAATAAGAAATACAGTGAATGAATGTTTGGGGAACAGGAGCTCATGGGTGGTCTCTCGACATTCACAGGTGACTGTGGACTAAAGAACATCTACATTTACAGCTACAAAAATCATACAGCAATGGTGTGGTGTGGGCTGGAGTGAACATTCCTGCAGTAGCTTTAAAATCTTCTTTAGTTTACAGGAATCCTTTAAAGCAACTTCACAAGCTCCAGCTGCAACAGCCATAATAATCCTTTCAGTGCACGCTCTGATGAGGGTGCTTTGAATGGGTGAAAGTGTATGTGTGAGAGTGAGTGTGTGTGTGTGTTACTGGGCTGACCGTCTATACGGGAAGTAATCAGGAAGTCTCATGGAGAAACTGCTTTCAAGATCAAAGGGCCCAGAACCACGTGATCATAATCGGAAGTGTGTGTGTGTGTGTGTGTTGGCCAAAGATATTTTTAATTCTTTGTTCAAATCTCACATCTAAGGAGCTTGGAAAACGTATTAGGAAATGAGCCTTGAAGTATGACAGACTTAAAGGAACCACTGCACTTAATTCCCCATAAATAACGGGAAAGGAGAGAGATGGATGGATAGAGAGAAAGGAAGAGAGAGAGAGAGAGAGAGAGAGAGAGAGAGAGAGAGGGAGATTCACACATCAACTGAATTATTTACATAGAACCAAAAACGAATAGTAAATACATAAAAGAGGAGTAAAAAAAATAAGCACTTTAACACATGACTAAAACAAACACAAAAATGCAAAGTGGAAATATTACTATTATATTCTCACGACAGCCCAAATATACATTTAATGAAAAAAGTTAACTCACATGAGTTTGTGTGGTTAAGTGCAATTAACTGCATTTGTATTATTGGCTCAGATTTGAAGCAAAAGAGATTTTTTCATTTAAAAAGCAGTGCACTGTGTTACACCTACACCTGACCTATATGAACAGGCTAAATTAGATTCTCAATGTATACTCATTTATGTATGGTTAGAACGCGAGAACCCAATAAAACAAAAGATAGACAAATATTGCACTTGGACATTTACTTACTGAGGAAAATAGTCTAATTTAATATCTGTGAGTGGCGAGAGTAAGTGGACCTTTGATTTTGACCTTTGCAAATCACTGCAACTTAACATTTCTGGTAATTGTTGATCAGTTCTGCACATCAGCTTGGAGGAATTTTAGCCCAAGGTTCTCAACAAAACATCTTATTTTGATCTAATATGTCCACAAAGCATTTTTCCAATTGCCTTTTGGCTTGTCTAAATGAGCTTTTGCAAATTTAAGATGGGTAAACATGTTCTTGTTGGAGAACAGTGGCTTTCTTCTTGCAGTCCAGCCATATCCACTATTGTGTTTTAGTTTTAGTGAAGGTGGACACATGAACATTAACATTAGCCAATGCAAGAGAGACCTTTGGTTAAATATTACCCTGGGTTTCTTGGTGACCTTGTGAACTATTACATGCCTTGTTCCTGAAGTGATTTCTGTTGGTTGATCACTCCTGGGCAGGATAATTATGGTCATGAATTTCCTTCATTTGTACACAGTCTATCTGCCTGTGGATTGGTGGAGTACAAACCCTTTAGAGGTGATTTTGTAACCTTTTCCATGTCATGGCATTGTTTGATTTTAAGTTTAATCGCTAATCCTGGTGGCTCAAATACCTTTGCCAGTTACAGATATGATATGGTAATATGCAATATTGAATAATGTTTGTGAATAAATCAGTGAACAAGTATACTGGTTTACTGGGTTGTCCCAAAAAAAATATAGACACAATAACGAATGTGCTTTTCATATTTCTAAACTGTATTATTATGCAAACACCACAAATATCTGAAACATTTCTGTTTGTATCCATTTACCCAAAGCGGATAAATTGTATAAAGTTAACAAAAAAAGTGAAATGTTTTACATTGACATGTCTGGATAATATAAATATAACTATATATATTATATATATTTGTCATTTTAAAAAATGTATGCAATATTTTGTTTGTTGCACAGTAGGTTTGACTGTAGGGAAATAAATCATCTTATATAAGAACACACCTATACACTTGTCCTGAATAAGACCATGTGTGCTCTTCAGACAAGTAATCCTGACAGCACAGAAACACCTGGATGCGCACACGCACACACACACACACACACACACACACACACACACACACACACACACCCTCAAATCTTTCAGACAGACTGTTTTTCCTGTCACCTCGCCATTTGCTGGTTTGTTTTGGACAGACCCTACAATCCTGCACTGTGAACATGCTGTTCTTTTAATAACTGCCTTTTGTTAGTGTGTGGATTATGTTGTGTGGTTTCAGTGGTGTGTAATGGACTGTATGGAGAACATTGATGGGAAGTGCAGATTGGGCAGAAAAGCAGTGATTTTAACCCGAGCATCAATGCCTCAATTGCTACAACTCACGCTACGCCACTACTGTAGTGCAGCTCGCTTCATTCAGCTTTATGCATCTCACACTCGCAGTAAAACTAATCTTAATCCCATTGAGGACTTTCACCCTTATTCATCAAAGTTGCCTACAAATCTGACCACAAAATGAGTTCATTTTGTACAGAAAGTGTTAGTATTCATCAGTTCAGTCTTTGGTGTATCTGTATGATGAAACTCTGAATAGCTACCGGTTAGCTCTAAACACACAGTTTCACAAAATATATATATATAATATATATATAAAATATTTGAATTACAATAATTGTAATTCAGACTGCCACAGTGACTGATTTCTGCTGTAGTCATACAGAGCAGAAGTGAATAAATACTACCAATCCGGAACGAAGCCTCTGTTTTTCTGTCAGATTAGATTTAACATTACATGTACATCTCAACTGCACTGCACACTACTGCCCAGAAATACAAAACATAGCTTACATCTTACAACAACAGCTGCTAGAACAGAAAAATTCCTTGTCCTTTCCTTTTCCCTCTCCTTACACTGGCCATCACAACATAAGTTTCTCAAATATTTATCTATTAAATATTTATTCCTGCAATGCATTTTAACCAAATTTAACAAAATATTTCACTGCAAATTGCAATAAACTCAGACTATAAATACACAGAAAATACATCACATGACTGCAGTAATAATGTTTAGTGTTTGTTTTTTTTAAATACTGATATACAAAACTGCAGGTAAACTTTGCTCTATATACTATATGCGCAGTGGTGGCCTAGTGGTTAGGACATTACCCTTGGGACCTGAAGGTTGCAGGTTCGAGT
Source organism: Arnoldichthys spilopterus (assembly GCA_037974385.1). Classification (NCBI taxonomy): domain Eukaryota; kingdom Metazoa; phylum Chordata; class Actinopteri; order Characiformes; family Lepidarchidae; genus Arnoldichthys; species Arnoldichthys spilopterus. The sequence goes on from JBBPDA010139923.1 coordinate 4,027, forward strand.
CCCGGTCCGGGCACTACTGAGGTACCCTTGAGCAAGGTATTGTCCCACTACACTGCTGGAAGCCGCTTTGGATAAAAGCATCAGCCAAATGAATAAATGTAAATGTTCTATGGCCTTGAATGGACTTAAGAAAAAAACAGATAATCACTAAAGCTTTGAATATAAGCTTTACATTGGCCCCCATTACTTGTCAGACCAAATTTGCACTTCTGCGTGTACATGAGGACAATCTGTGACATCTCCATTCCAAATGATATATAAATGAGGCACTATTGGTCTGCAGGTCCTTATTTCCACACACTGAAGCCAATTCATCAGTTGTGCTCAAATTTCATTTTAATATCACATAACATTTTCATGATTCGAATGTGGAGCAGTTCATATGACACTCAGGACACATCATGAATAAAGGTCAGTGTGTTTTTCTAAATATTTGCAGCTAGAAAGACAAGCAGCAAGTGTTTTTTTTTTTTCATTGGTACAGCAGGAATGACGAGTGTATATATGTATGCTAAAAATGAAACACAAAGAAAATAACAGCAATCTAGACAAAGACCAGACACACTCTGCCATGTCCGCAAAGACTCTGAGTGCAGGAATGCTGTTTATGTATCAGCTTTCCTTTAATCACACAGTGTAGGCCTGTAGTATGATGGGCAAACTGATCTGACATCAGTTTTTTGGGGACTGTAGGGAATATATTGTATAAGAATAATTCACTTAGGAAAGTATTCTGGTTCTTGTTTGAAATTGTGTGTGTGTGTGTAAATGAGCTTTAGACTTCATGTTTAAAGATGGGGAGGATGAGCATGACTGACTTAGCTATTCTATACCTTCACCATAAGTTCCATAACGTACGCTCTCGATGGGCAGCAATGTTACTATAAACCAACACTTTACTTCACAATGAATCTATAAGAAACAAAACAAAGCATGTGTTTAGATTTAGCACATTTTTTGATCTTGCGGGTTAATGTCTATAGTCATATTAGATGATTTATCCCATCAAGCAATTCAAAGGACACAGTTCTTGTCTTTCTGTCACCACAGACTAAAAGTAATGCCTACAAAACATCTGATTATTGGTTAAGTCATTGTGTGATTAGAATTGGTCAAATCTACGATCAATCTTTAGATATTTAACTTGCTTTACACTCACTGCACTACAGTCAACTATTGTAAAATGCAAAAAGTAAAATTAATGGTATTTAATGGTAAAATTAATTACTGGTTTGGGTACCAGCTACCATATGGTGATTGTCAGTTCCACACTGGGCACTTCTACTGTAGAAATTACCACATAACATCAGTTCATGACTTTATTACCTAAATCCCAATGCTTAATGTTTTAACAAAGACACCATCACTTCTGCACTGGAAGTGAAATGCGGTCACTATGAGATTGTTAAATAAGGCCTGATAATTAACCATAACAGAGGATGTGAGTGTACCATTGCATGCCCATTACATCTTAGGTGCCTGTTTCAAGTTTGGCATGGCAACCATATAGTTTTACCAACTACATTACCTTCACTAGCGATATAGCTTATGCAACAGTGCATGTGTGTGTGTGTGTCTGTCTCAGATAACAAAGGTGTAAGAAAGAAAACTATGTGTAATAACTGGCCTACAGAAATGCAGCTATTCACTATGAACCAATCAGCCATAACATTAAAACCACCTGCTTGTGCACAGTAAAGGGTATGTGCACAGTTCTGCATAGTTTGAGTGAGTGTGTGTGGGTTTGCGTGGGATTTCTTTTTAAATGCAAGCTGGACCATATCAGAAACCATATAACTTTTAGAATGTAAGGTATGTTATGACTTTCTTATGTAACCTCCAGACTGGCTCCAACACACACACGTCTGTCATAGATCAGAAAAGCAGTGTTATAGTTGTTCCCAGTATAATCTCTGATAACTGGTTCCAAGCACAGACAGGCTACATTCTTTTATTGCAAAGTCAATGACACAGCGCCCTAGTTCTGACTACCTCCTTAGCTTATCACCATTCCTAATACATTTTCTTTGTTTGTAGGCAGTTACTTTCCACTGCTGCTGACTCAGCAAGTACAACCAGCCAAAACAGTTGCTACTAGGCCTGTGCTGGCAACACAATACAGAACGCCCAAAATACTGTAATTCAAGTAATTCTGATACATGGTTGGAAGGGCATTTGTCATTGGAAGGTGTGGGATTATATTTTATTTCCAAAAAAAGATGACATCAATTTGTTTTGGTAATTTTGTGAAAGTAGTTCTTAAATTGAAGCAGGTGCATAAGCAAACCCAGTAATAGACATTTGCTAAATTCTGATCAAATTTGTCAGGTTACAGTGAAGGTCAGACAGAATTGTGTCAAATTACAGTTGATTTTAAGCAGAATTATGTCAGGTTTGTCGAATTCAAACAGAATTCTTGCAGTTTACCGTTGAATTCAGACAAAATTCTCAAATTCAGAAAGAGTTTTTACAGGTCACAGTTGAATTCATATACAATTCTGATAGGTTACAGTCAAATTCAGACATAATCTTGTCAGGTAATAGTCAAATTCTGACAGAATTCTATCAGTTTGCTATTGAATTCAGACACAATTTTATCAGATTACTATTATATTTAGAATTTCGCCAGGTTACAGTCAAATTCAGACAGAATTTTGTCAGATTACAGTTGGATGCAGACAGAATTCTGGTGGGCTTTAGTTGGATTTAGACAGCCATGTCTAGGTTTATGGAAAATCTTTTCAGCCTACAGTCAGATTCAAAACCTGGTGCTGTAGATCGAGTTGAGGCTATATTTAACCTTGGACCAAATGAAAGCTCTAACTGCTTAGGAGAGAAAGACGGAAGGATGGAGAGAATGTAAAATGAGGCTAAACGCTCTGGAGACTGGTATTTAACAAGCAGTGGGAAACACTGCTTTTAGAGACGGAGGATAACAGTAATGCATTTGTCTCAGCCTTTGGTGGATGTAGGTCAATGAAGCCAGCTGATGTCATAGACCTGAAAAGAGGACAGGAAGAGCGAGACACACATACACGTACTGTATACTTACAAACATGAAATACTGCAAAAGTATAAACTTCATTAACAGTTAAATCAATAGTTTTATATGAACTGATGAGGCGTGAATGAGTAAAAATGGAGCATCAGAGAATATTCTGAAGATGAACAGGTCACATGTTCTGTGCTTCACATGAATAAGTCATTTCTCAAAGTAACCACATGCAATTTCATCCCAGTTATGAGGAATTCTGAAAATACTAAGACAACTCTTCCTCTGACTTGTCTATACAGATCTAAACCAATGAGCTGTGAATTATCTCAGGCCAAGGGCAAGTACACACCTACACAAATTAGTCATGTCCTCATTCAGACTTCAAGTATTTTCACTGTTTAAAACAGGGGTGGACAACTCCAGTCCTGTACGCAGTAGTTCTCTGCCTCAAACACACTCCCTAAATGTGGCAATTAACAGGTAAGTTAAACCAGGTGTGTTTGAACAGGGAGATCACCAAACTGTGCTAGACACTGACCCTCCATAAAAAGAGTTCCCCACCCTTGGTTTAAAAGCTTGCTACCTAAAGGAAGAGGAAAGATTTTGGATCTGCTGCCCCCTACAGGACATCTACTTATAAATACTGCCCAAACCAGTAGATCTCTCATGCTCACTTCTAGTTTTCATAATCACTGCTTCTGCATCACCATCCTTTTCTGTCTCTGAATACAGTGAGGTGCAGCTCTGGGTGCAATTCTAGGGGTCAGTTTGGCAACTTCAGTTTTGAAATGGATGTTGGGAGCAGGCCTGTGCAAAACTGATGATTCTATGTCGTTGACATGGAGTCTCAGCACTGCCCTCTGTCTGCAGCTTCAAGAACTGGCTCTTTCAAGAAGTTAAAACAGTTGGACAGTGCAGTGTGTGTATGTTAGCATGTAAATGACAACACATAAATATTAATATATAATACAATGTATTTTGCTTGTTAGTGTTGCACCCAATCCTCCCCTTAAGGATCCATAAATTATCAATGATTATCCATCTCTTTCACCCACATATGTTGAGATCTTCAAAGCTGCCTTAGTGACTATTTCCTTTTCTCTTAAAAAACCAGAAATTATTCGTTGCACTTTGCATGATAATAGGGCTGTCACTACTGGCCATATGAGTAATTAATACTCCTCTAATCTAATCTAGTGACTGTTTGGAGGAGTAATTGAGTTATTATATTAAATGAAAATTGAGATTAACCATAATAATGTGTTTCCTATCTAAAGATAAAACTGATATTTTACTACAATTATACATTCTGAAAAGAAATGCAATAATAGTCAAATATTAATTAGAAATGTTAACGTGGGATCCTGAGCTTTAGAACTGGCTAGTGCTACTTAAGAATTAACAACTTGTGAAAGTTTAAATTAATTTGTAGACGTAACTTGAAAATTATTCACTTACTTCATTTACATTCAAGTCAATATTTAAAGTTTTAAAGTGTTGCTATATATATATATATATATTTTTTTTTTTGTTTTGTTTAAACAGGATTATCAAAACTCTATTTTTTTTTGTATGCTGCAGGATTTTTAATACGTCTTTCTGTATTATATATGTGTGTGTGGCCGCCAGCTGTTGTCTTTGCGGTGTGCTTGTGTGCCAGTTTTCAGAGGAGACGAGAAGAAGCTATCATCAGTAGGCGCTAGCTCATATTCATGCTTGCTTTTCAAAAGTCTAAGACAGATGGATGGATAGATCTATGGACAGATGGATGGAGGGATGGATGGATGGATGGATAGATGGATAGATAGATAGATAGACAGATAGATAGATGGACAGATAGATAGATAGACAGATAGATAGATGGACAGATAGATGGATAGATAGATAGATAGATAGATAGATAGATAGATAGATAGATAGATAGATAGATAGATAGATAGATAGATGTATAGATAGATAGATAATGAGTGCATTAAATTGATTATGTGCTACACAAACCGTATGACGGCTATAATTTGATATTCTGTGAATGAAGTGTTTACAGCTGGCTGAAAGTAATACAGGGATGTGTGTGAAAAGGCCTTGTGTGTGTCTGTGTCACAGGGGAACAGCACATCCTCCCTGCAGTTCACACTACACCTGGAGTTTCCATTTTATCATACAGATACAAACATGTGTCTCTCAACCACCACAGCCATGTCTCCTCTCCTCTCTCTCAGGGATAAGTGTGTATGATGCAATTGGTGGTGTACTATCCAATACAGCTCCGTGGAGGCATGAACTATCACAATATATTTATGATATCATAACCATCTGCATCTGTGACCAATCAAATGCACACTTCATTCACAGGTAATGAGCTCTTTCTTCACTCCTCCAGCATATTACACTGTGAACAGGATTAAGACACGAATGAGCTCAAGGGTTTCTTCGTGAGTGTGTATGTGTTTGATAGCTTTAAAAAAATCCTCTGTTCACTGTTTCTTTTCACAGAGAAACATCTGTGGTACTGCTGCTGACCAAAAAAAACACATGCACATTTGTGTGTGCACATTCTGTTTTTATACAGTGTCAGGATATGGGGTCACATATGTCCCATATGCATTATATACAGATATATAGAGTGTATTTTTAACCACTAGAACAAAGTCTTGTATTTCCATTTTATTTGCCAGCTGTTGTTTACACTGTGTCAAAATATTCTGACAAATGGAGCAACAGAAATGACCACTGACCATGACATTAACTTACACTGGAAGAAGAATGTTTTTCCTTGAATCATGTAAAGTGACATTTTGGGGATATGAGGTTTTGTAAGGACAGCAATGACACATATACATTTCTTATACATGCTATATCTCATATGTATTATATATGTTCTTTAAATGTGCTTTTATATATCACATATGATACGTGTATAATGTATATGCATTATGTAAATATAGACAGAACAGTGATTTTGAACTTGTTTGTGATATTTGGTCATGTTAGATTGGTTGATGGATACACAAAACCCTGCAAAAATATTTGAATTACATTAAAACTGATCAAACATGAAAAATATGACAAATATTATTAGTGTGATAAATATTAAAAAAACAAAAACACAAAAAAACCCCATGTTTAGGTCAAACTCACTGAATTGAAAAAAAGCTGAATGTATGACATAGCTGACATAAGTAGCTAGTTATATTTATTTGTTTAAATATATTTTATATTTTCAAGTCTGTGCATTCAGGCATCGGGGATGAAAGGCCACATACAGGGAACTGTCAGACATTTGTCTGGCAATTATGTGGTTCTTGTGGGCAGTGGAAGATTTTTGATTAGTCGTGTGGGATGTGGGTTGAAACAGGTTGGGAACCACTGCTATAGGACTGTTAAAGCCTAACTCCAGCCCTAAACCTCGCCTCAGTCTATATAACTCAAAGGAAATTTACCCTTTAAAAATTAAAAATTGCCGACATGCCAAAAAAAAAAAAAAAAAAACACCAACCAATTAAGCAAACAAACAAAAAACACAAAATAAGAACCATTTTGGTACACTCATTCCAGTGGTCAATTGTATTGAATTGCATGTTTGAATTGCATGCTTTTGTCCTATTTTCAATGATGTTTTTGAACAGAAAATGTATGGAAGCAACATTCACATTGGTGTACACACACAAACCATCATCAACAACAACCAAAAAACCTGTTTCACAAAATAGCTAACAAAAACCCTTATTACTATGTTACTATAATTTTATTACATAGCTATTACAAACATCCCATACTACACCATAAAAGACCTTGGTTCTGTCATTGTGTGTGAATTTCTACAACACACATTTATTTGTGTATACACATTTCTTAAACTGCACTCAAAAGTATTCACAGAGAAGGGTTCATAGTAGAAGTCTGCCAATATAAAGAGCTTTGTCTGCCAGTGGGTTGCCATGGTTAGTGTTGTATTAACTGGCCATCAAACTGCACCACTCCCAATCTATAAAAAAAACAGTGTGAGCTAGAATTGTGTCTCAGCTTACGCACTGCACTTGGATTAGACCCTGGAGTGTGTCAGAGGTTAAGATTTCATATTTTTCCTTTCACAAATGCACACTGGAGTAATGCACACTGCCCCCTGCTGGAGAAAGATGCTATAGCACATTTTGTAACACAACAACAAAAGGAAGAATTTTTTCAGTCATTTTGCAAAGTGAATTCTTAACTTTATATCTTTAAATGCAACCAGAATGCATAGCACATTAAACAGACACATGTATCCTTGCTGCCTTGAGAAACCTCTTGTTTATTTGGATAATTTATGGTTTGACACCGTGTGAAAACATGAGCTGCTGTTTAAATAATTTTTCAGCTTTTGGCTGTGGGCTACCAGCGAGCTGAAACACAGCTTTTTGGTTGTTGGCATTGAATTTCCCTTAAATTTATTAACTTTTAGAAAAATCACTAGTTCCTTACAAGGCTGGATCTATTGTTGTTGTAGTCATTTTATTGCCTTATTGCTTCACTGCACTACTGTGTTACTGTTACACACATCTTTTTCTTAATCTGTGCTTATTGTGTCGCTTTCTCTCTGGTGATACTCAACTTCACTGGAAATGAGGCCTCCCCTCCATGTAAAACAGACAACATTTTCCCCAGCATTTTCCAAGTGATGTTGCCTCACAGTGAGAAGGTCTTGAGCTCGATTTCCAGGCAGCATGGTCTGGGATCTTTTACATGTAGAGTTTACATGTTCGCTGTGTGTCTGTGTGGGTTTCCACTGGGTGCTCTGATCTCTTCCACAATCCAAATTCTGGCTTGGTAGGTGAACTGGAGTATGACTATGAGTGTGTTTGTCTGTGTTTCTGCTCTGCTATGTACTAACAACCTGTGTTTCTCCACCTTTCGCCCTATGAGTGCTGATGACCCTAGTTGGAATCTGTGGCTCAGAAAAGGACAGAATGAACAGTTTTTACAATTGAGAGACTGAAGATTTTCTTACTATAGTGATCACTTATACCCACACACACACATTGGTCATACATGTTTCATCATTTTCACGTTCATTTTCAAGCTATTTATTGTCACTGTCCAAAAAAATATGTACATTTTCAAAATAGAAACTTTACAGAAGAAAGCAAAACAACATTTACCTTCTAGTGTAAGATCATGTAAGACGTTTTTATTCCAAGTTATTTTGGAGCATTTCTATTGGATCAGGAAACTTTACACAAGGTGCTAGGTTCAAGTTATGTAGAAAAATCTATGTCAAATATATATCGTTTTTCTTTAGACAGTGATGATATGGAGTACATACATGTACTAAGAATTTTCTATACCTAAACCAAGCCTAAATCTAATCCTCACTTACCGAAAAGAGAGTTTTCTTTGTCTTTATGGTGAAAACACATGTAGCTTTTGTAAAAAATGGTTAAAATTAGCATTTGTTGATGTAATATTGTGTTTGCTCTCTTCTCCTACAGTGTCAATACATTTTTATCCTTAAAGTGTATGGAAACAAACACACAGACACACACGCATAACCCACACGCATCTGTTCTGAGGACATAACGTCCTTTGGACACAAATAGTTCAAGAGAAGTCTGGTCCTAAATTTCAGAAACAACATCTGTGGCCTGTTTGATTCTTTCAGCGATTGTCTGTTTCTGATGAGTATTACAATGAAAGCCTCACTCACTGCTGCATCAGCACAGATATCTGCTCCTCAGCTCTGCTTAAGCTCTTTTATTTCACTCACCACTGGAGAGCGCTGTGGCTCCATCACCTCATGCAGGAGAGAAGGGGCGATGTACTTCGGTCTGTCCTCCCCCCACCACTGACACACTAATACTGAGCTAACAGCTCATACACCCCCCAGCACACACATAAACACACACACACACACACACACGCACACACACACACACACCCACACTCACACACACACACACACCCACACTCACACACACACTCAAACACATGCAGAAGTGTGGGATCTCTTACTATTACATTATACCATTACCCCACCCATCCTCCCCATCACAACCCCCCCACGTTAACGTACTTGAGTTTAATTATCCTCGGGGAGATTAGCGTCATTCCTACTTCGTCCAACTTAACTCTCTCTCTCTCAGATAAAAAGAAAATAAGAAAAAAAAGGGAAAAGAGAAAGAAAGAAAAAAAAAAACATGAACGCTTTGCAGCCCAGATGTGGCAGAGTCTCCAGACACATGCCGAGGAAACACAGTCCCTCTGGTCCTCCTTTTCTGTTTCCTCCTTCTCTCTCTCTCCCTCTCTCTCTCCCCCTACTTAAACATCTCTCTCGCCACAATTTGGTCACTTCTGTTGAACACACTCCCTGTGAAACTCAAAGAGAAAGAGAAAAACATTAAAAAAAAAAAGCGAAAAGCAACAGGACAAAAACGATGATCCTCCTGTTGCTCAATACTCCCGCACTTGTCCCGATTTCAAGACAAACATGGCCAGTTATGCTCGTTCTCACAGCTTGCAAAACATGGACGCTGTTGTTTTTAAAGTAAACCTCAATTCTGAGAGATGCAGGATGCCAGAACGCCATGTGCGGATTTAAGGCCGAAGATTCAGCCCGAAGGAAACGCCCCAGTAAAGCTCCAGCTTTTCTGACTGTTATTGGTTGTTCGTTGTTAATGATCATTTTAGTGCTGGACAGACTGCGCCTGCTAATCTGGTTCACAATAAAAAGAATCAGCAAAAACCTTTTCTCATATAGGTAGTTCATGTGATAATCCACATATGCAATGAAGAGTGAGGAAGAGACACACAGACGTGTCATGATCATAAATAATCGCAGTGTCTATTTTTCTAAGTCTTAAGTGTCCAATCTGGCTGATGATCTTACTTTCCTCCCAATTGATGACATATACAAGCAAATACTATACTGTATTAAGCTCCATAGCAACTACTATACTTCTAATAACTTCAGCTGCAATAAACATAATCCACTGAGGTGTTGCATGTTTGCACACAAATGTCTATCATTGCACAAAATCGGTCTGGGCAGCACGGTGGTGCAGTGGTTAGCGCTGTTGCCTCACAGCAAGAAGGTCCTGTCCAAAGGCTTGCAATAGGTTGATTGCCTCCTGTCCTGGATGAACCCTGTCTTGGACCTGAAGTCAGCTGGGATTGGCTCCAGCTTCCCAGCGAACCAGAATGGAAGAAGCAGTTTAGGAAATGGATGGATGAATAAATATTACAGTCAATGTGTCTTGTTATTATCATCATTATTTGTTTTGAACCCACTCGATGAAAATGTTCCCAATTGTGAAACACGTCATTGTTTAAAATTTTTTTAAGCAAATCTGTAGGCTTCCTGTCTGGGCAGTGAATCAAACCTCCCATTATATGTGAGCACTAATGGTGTTATCCACTATTCTATCCATGTGAGTGAACTGAAAAGAATTGAAACACCTAGCAACTACACATGTGTGCAAGTTAAAAATGCACATGAAATACATGAAACAATCACTGGCTGTAATTATTAATATTAGAGCAATAACAATAACAAACAGCTTCATCTGTCAGTTAATATCAGCTGGTGATATAATCTCTACCACTATATGTTAGCACAAATTGTACCCGACCCCTTCACTCTTTGTTTTTTTTTATCTGACTCTGTTTCTTGTCCTTGAACTCCCCAATCAGTGCAAGTAGCAGCTCGTAAACCAAATGGACCCTCGTAAGTGACCATACTGAACCAGTAAAACTGACCACACACCAGTTGTTAAGTAAGGCACGACTTTGGGACTAAACAGCTGTGCTCCAGTCTAACAAGTCTTACAGACTAAGATATAAGATGCATTTTTGCTTAGATTATTTTAATTTAAACAAAACAGGAAAATGGCCTGTACAGAGAGAGAGAGAGAGAGAGAGAGATAGAGAGAGAGAGAGAAAGAGAGAGAATGAAAGAGAGCAAAAGCGAGAGAAACAGAGAAAGAGTGAGAGAGAGTAAGAGAGAGTGAAAGTGAGCAAAAAGTGTGAGAGAGAGAGAATGAAAGAGTAAAAGAGAGACAGAGAGAGCGTGAAAGAGAGCAAAAGTGAGAGACAGAGAGAATAAAAGAGAGAGCAAAAGAGAGAGAAACAGAGAAAGAGCAAAAGAGAGACAGAAAGTGAGAATGAAAGAAAGCAAGAGAGAGAGAGTGAGAGAAAGAGAATGTTAGAGTAAGAGCGAGCGAAAGAGAGCAAAAAGTGTGTATGAGAGAAAGAGAGAATGAGAGAGCAAAACAGACCGAAAGAGAGAGGGAGAAAAAGTAAAAGTGGGAGAGACAGAGAGAGAATGAAAGAGAGAGCAAAGGAGAGACAGAAAAGGACTGTGAGAGAGAAAGAGAAGGAGAGAGCGAGTGAAAGCAAGCAAAAAAGAGAGAGAGAGGAATCAGAGAGAGAGAAAGAGAGAGAGAGAGAGAGAGAGAGAGAGAGAGAGAGAAACAGAGAGACAGAGAGCGAGTGAATGGTAATTATCATGTACTAATTAACAAATGTGAGCAGTGATGTGCGTGTGCATCATGATGGAGCTGACCCCTCTGGCTTTGTAGTGAAATGTGAACCATGCTCACTGAATTCTCAACAGAGTCTGGGCTCAGTTAGTTTTGTGTGTGTCTGTGTGTGTGTGTGTGTTCAGGGCTGAAATATGAATCATAATCAGTGAGCTGTCAGCTTTATTAAGGGTGGGCTGGCGAGGCTCACAGTGCTATCAACAGTAAAGCAGCTGAAGATTCATTCTCAGTGCTGAACTCAAGAATCACTGACACCAAACCAACTGGAAAGCAAAAATGAGCCACTTGCTTCTTTGACTCTAGTAATTTCATTAGGATGACATCTTTTAGGGGGTGGGATATATTAGGCAGCAACTGAACAGTCAGTTCTTGAGGTTGATGTGCTGGAAGCAGGGCAAATGGGTGAGCGTAAGGATCTGAGCCACTATGACAAAGGTTTTATTGTGAAGATAAACCTTTATTAGTCCCACAAGTGGGAATTTCACAGGGCCAGATGACTGAGTCTGAGCATCTCCAGAATGGCAGCTCTTGTGGAGTGTTCCAGGTGTGAAGTAGCTAGTACCTACTAGAAGTGATCCAAGGAAAGACAACTGGTGAATGAGCAGCAGGGTCATGGGCTTACTGATGTGTGTGGGGTTTGAAGGCTAGCCTGCCTGGTCTGATCCCACAGAAGAGCTACTTTGGTGCAAATAGTGAATGCTGATAGAAAGGTGTCAGAACACACAGTGCACCTGTTTTAGCAGCATGAGGGGCACATACTCATGGTCTTAATGTTATGGCTGATCGGTATATTTTAGTATCGGTGATTACACATTAAGGATGCTTGTTGACACCTCAGCACTAGTCACATGAAAGCACCTCTAGGGTTTCAGGGGTTCAAACAAAGTGCTTTCCAAGAACAAGTAAAGGTATTCCTCCTTACATAAGGGGAACGTCTAGAACTGGGCAGTGTTACATATGAAGAGCTTCATCTATAATCTATGTGTCTGACTGCTGGGAGATGTAATGTAGGAGCATGATTTTGCCAAAGATTCTCGCAAATAACACGCTTCACTATTTTCTTCTCACAGCCAACTCATGCTGAAGTGCAGCTCGAGGTGATGATAGCAGAAGGGGTCACTGGTAACTAATCTGCAGTTCTGTGGCAGACACAATCCAGAGGTTTCTGGGGAGAGGCTACAGTATTCATGGTAAATTGGGTCAGCCATAATCAATGGCAGACCTAGAGGGGCCAGGGCAACTTTCCTCTACTTTCCAGAGCAAAGCACAGTTTATTCCTGCTAAAGAACACCCACTTCAGCGTCTTTTTATTTAGACATTTGGGTACATTTTGTAAATGTCAGACCATCACAAAGCCAAATTTCCGCTTATTTGGCTGAGATTATGTGCTTTGTTGGGGTTTCTGGAATAACTGTATCAGTGATGCATTTGCCAGATGTAGCCAACAGCACATATGGCAGCTCTAGTTAAAGATCCTGAGGGTTTCGACTCAAGTTAAATAAAGGCCACACAAATAAAACAGAGGAACAACAGCGTAACAGCCCCCTCTACCTTCAATTATTCAGCCAATCATGTACACAGGCAGACTGTCAGATCATAACTAACAGCAATGGCTGTAATTCTGCGAGGAGAATTTTCCAACAGTAAACATTTTGAAACAACAGGTGTAGCATCTTTGCATAATGTTTACTTTGCAAAACATATGAAATATATGATATATCACAATAGACAACAACCATGATGTTATTGACGAGCCCTGCCTACCATGCTCTACATAGAACAACAGCTTGTTACGGCCCTAAAATCTGATTGGCTGAGCTGCGTTCAAAACCATGGTAAATACCCCAAATTAGTTAAGTGAAAGTGACTATTTGTCATTGTGAACACACACAAGCACCACAATGAAACATGACCTCTGCATTTAACCCATCACACGTGCACACGTGGAGCAGCGGGTAGATATCAACAGCGCCCGGGGAGCAGTATAGTGGGACGGTACCTTGCTCAAGGGTACCTCAGTAGTGCCCGGGCCGGGACTCGAACCTGCGTTCTTCAGGTCCCTAAGGCAGCGTCCTAACCACTAGGCCACTATTGCCCACTAAAAATATACACAGCTATGATCACTTTTTCCCACTAAAGAGCTGACAGCTCGCTCAAATTAGGCCGATCAGCAACTTACATTGAAAAGCTTTGAACTGAAGTTCTTACTATATGATTCACTGCAAAATTGTGGTAAAATAGAAGGAATATGTCATTTGAGTGTCAAACAAGCTGCAAATGTCTTTGTTTTAGTTAGATTTGCCTTAAACAGAAGTAAACACTAAGTAAGTCTTAATTGGCTCATCACCACCAAATTAGGTGCAATCTATGAAATTCTGGCTTCTACAAACAAAATGTGTCCAACAAATTGGTCGGTATGGAATTGCACATGGCTGAATCCCAAACAGCTATTTGTTAGACATATTGTGCAGTATTTGGATGCTAGAGCCTGTATTGTAACTCCCACATGAGTGCAGGAAGTAAGGTTATTTACCTATTATAAATTCAGACCTTGTGTGGGAAAAGGAACGAACACCATTTTAGCTTGGTGCTAATATAAGACTGGGAACTATTTATATGTGCTAATGGAAATTAGCGCTGTTGTGGCCGTAGTATTTCGGAGGGCAAAAATTACATGCAAAAATTATTTTTGCATAAATTTTGCATTTTTTAAAAAGACGTTTTTTAGATTTTGTTTTTTTTTAGAGATTTAGATAGATTAATCCCTTGGGAAGATTCCTTTGGGAAATTCAGTTTTCAAGCAGCAGTACACCGGCATAGTTGTAAAAAAAGTTATACATGAAAAAAAGGAATGAATAAATGAAATATAAAATAATAAATAAAAAAGAGAAATGAATAAAAGACAAAAATATAAGAAATATATATAAGAAAAAATAAGAAAGGCGTGTAAAGAACATGTAAAGAACGTGTAAAGTGTAAAAGTAGCAGCAGTCCACAGATTAATGATAAATAGTTGTGGGATGAAAAATGACACAGAGTAATAATACATATTTGTGGCATGGTAGCAAAAATAAGTGATTATGAGTAATTATTATTGCAAAGTAGGTAATTATAGCAATTACTGCACAGGTAATAAATAGTTTTTAAGTAATTGTAATGAATTATTGCACTGGTTTTTTCACAGTCATGTTCATGTTTAGTAATTCAAATTATTATTGCACAGTTTACTTGCACAGTTATGTTATGTAATCTATTACACTGTCCCTAATGTTTGATTGTCCAGTTGTGCTGTTTAGGCTAATTGCTCTGTCCTGTCCTCCTCTGTCCTTCTGTTCCTCCTCCTGCCCCCCAGCGAGGAGTTGAACAGTTTGATGGCGTGTGGGACAAAGGAGTTTTTAGGTCTGTTAAGTCTGTTTTAGATTCTTTAATAAATCTTTTAGATTTTAGATTTGATGACAAAAAGTGAAAACGTTTATGACATCCTGTAACATACATTGACAGCCAGGTTTGTTCATTCCTTCAGCAGTCCAGGGATGTTTGGCAACAATAGCATAATGTATGTGAAATGCATTTTGAACTACACTTGTTAATCACAATTATTATTCATATAAATGTGGGCAGTGGTGGCCTAGTGGTTAGGACACTGCCTTTGGGACCTGAAGGTTGCAGGTTCGAGTCCCGGCCCGGGCAATACTGAGGTACCCTTGAGTAAGCAAGAAGACACATGAGGCTGTGAGATGCAGTATTACATTACAGTTAAGGGGGTTTTAGGCTTTAAGGGTTTTCTTTGCATTGTCACACTGCAGTTTCCAGTGCCTTATTGCGGTAATTCATTGTTTGTCCAATATGGTTCATAATCTACCACACTGCATTCATTTCCTGATGGATTGTTAAAGTGAGCCATTGGATTATTTTATAGATTATTTTGCTATGGATCCAGCTGCCTCTGATAATGTTATTTGTACATGTGTACTGTATTATACCTCCATTATCCAGATAAGAAGGAGGATGCTCTTAGTTACACATACCACAATACTCTGTATTACCTTCCAGAACGCTAAAGCAGGAGGACCCTGTAAGACTAGATCCCAAATATACCCCACTTCAACTGCCTCCCCTTTTTGATTTCATACTCACATCCCACACACTCCTGCCCACCATACACACACCCTTCCAAGTGGAAACCACATCTCTGGAGTACCTTAAAGCAGGGGATCTATTTCACTTCAGGTAACTGAGCTTTCTATAAACACCCTCTGCCTATAGTTACCCCTCATGCTTCAGCGAGGGGGCCTTTCTCAGGGTCCCACCAAGCGTGCAGCATTGCCCTTTCTGTGCACAGCAGAGGGAACACTGTGTGTGGAATTTGACTCAAATCTTTCTGAATCCAAGATCAGCCGAAAATAATGCAGCGCAAATTCCTTT
The DNA here is from genome assembly GCA_037974385.1 of Arnoldichthys spilopterus. Lineage (NCBI taxonomy): Eukaryota > Metazoa > Chordata > Actinopteri > Characiformes > Lepidarchidae > Arnoldichthys > Arnoldichthys spilopterus. Next base: position 19,960 of record JBBPDA010139923.1, read on the forward strand.
CCAAAAGAAATCGCCTAAACAAAGCACTTGACAAAAATTCTGCACACAAATAAAGCATCAGTCATCAACACTCAATACACACACTGTGAGCTATTATACATACACTGTAATACATGTGATTTGATGACAGCATTGATCATCTTAATATGAGCTTTTGTATAGCGCATGTGGATCACTGTGGAATAAAATGAAGCAAAACACATGAGCAATGGAGAGATGGAGTGAAAGAAAGAAACTGCACATACACTCATGCAAGTATGTCTGAGCATTGTCAGAAAAAAAGGCTGTTTTTGTCCTGGTCTTGCACTGTGGATTGTGTGTGTGTGTGTGTTTTAGGCTTACAGTAGTAAAGGAGAGGTGGGTGTTTCAGAGAAATGGAAATGTTGGTTTGTATCTGATCTATGAAACCACACTGATCTGGGAGGAGGCATGGAAAACAATCCGGTGTGTGTGTGTGTGTGTGTGTGTGTGTGTGTGTGTGTGTGTGTGTGGTTAGCCCCCCCCCCCCGAAACACACACACAGACATGTGATAGGACGGAGTACATTGTGAACTGTAACACAATACACTGTACTTATGGAGAATGTACACACACACAAACACGCGCACACACACACACAAAACAGAAGCAAACACAGTTTCCACATCTGCAGAGCTTTCATCTGCACCGAATACATAACAAACATGAGAACACACAGCAGTCTAAACACGAAAAAGAACACGAGTGATACAAGAGAAGAAGATGAAGCGAGAGAGCGAGAGACAGAGACGTATGACAGGAAGAGATGCTCAGTAGTATCTGTTTCTCTTATCAGCTTTTCCTGTACCGAATCCACACACAATCGCAAACATGTGCACGCACACACACTTACACACACTTATACGCACACATATATATCTGACTGCATAAACCGTGATTGGACTGCAGTCCAAATGGTCTGTAACTGAAATTTAAGTAATGCAGCGTTTGATCAAACCATTATGTTTTCTTTAGTTTGCCCACTATGCTCTTCAGTTTCTTCCCAAAAAGCACACACTTTCCCTTCTCCAAATTCTCTAAAACACACACCCTGGCATGTGTCAGCTACATTCTGGTATTTTAAGGCCTGAAAGTTAGCTGAAGTCATTATGCTGTGCTACACTCTGCTAGTCTCTCAGTGGGGGGCTCAGAACTCATTCCACGAAAACTGCTCTGCTCTTCAGTCACTACTGTCTGCAAACCCCTGCAACATCTTCACACTGCACACCCATAGAATGTGATCAGTGAAAGTGCAACTGGCATCAGTCACAGTAGTGGTCTCAAAAGGCTCTGTACAACTGTAAACATCTGTAAACACTGATAGGAACAGCCACTACAGTTACAGCACTACGGCATTATACCCAGTTTTGCTCACAACAGCGGTGAGATGCACTCAATCTGCAAAAGTCAGAAAGACAGAAACACACACACACACACACACACACACACACACACACACACACACACACACACACACACACACACACAAACACACA
>JBBPDA010139974.1:0-21458 GCA_037974385.1 Arnoldichthys spilopterus
CAAACACACACACATATATATATATATACACACACCTACACACACACATACACACACACACATACACACACACACACACACACACACATAAATATAATAAGAATATCATATGTGCACATGAAAAATATGAGATATCGGCCTACAAACCCCACATTGGTGCCTCCCTAATAATGAGTTAAGACATCCTCTCTGTGTGGCAGTGGGGGTGTAACGTTTAGGGAGTTTCCCCTGTGATCTAAAGGTCACTGGTTCAAATCCCAGCCTGGTAAAGGTAACACTGAGGCACCTGTGAGCAGATCCCCAAGCACTGATCCCTGGGCGCTGTCCACTGTTCCTACATGGATGGCTCAAATGCAGAGGCTGCATTCCCTTACAGTGCAATGTGTGGTGTGCTTTAGAGCACAGCTTTCGACTTATTTGCTACATTTAACATATTCGAGGGAAAAAAGAAACCAGAAGCAAAATAGTTCTCAGTTAGAAAAACAACACAATACGCCATTTGACCAGGGAACCTGAAGCCCTTCCATACAACTGTCCCTACTACACATAGGCTCATTAAGGTGCCCACGCGCAACCTCACCTCTGTCTGGTGTTGGAAAGGGTCACATCGTGATTGCCGACTGTTCTGAGTTGTCTTGAATGCGGAATTGTTATGGTGTGCCACACATTCTGGCTAAACATGTCGGATAAAATCAGCAAATTTAAAGTTTTGATGAGCCAAAAAACGTTTTCAGGTTCACTGAGTAAGATGCTGCTGTGCACAGTTCAGCTCCTGATTCAGGGTGGTCTCGAAGGTACAGGCTAGCGTCTCATGACGAAATTTTAAGTCGTTTGTTTGCATTTAATTCATAATGAAATAAAACCCATAATTCATTTTTGGCCAGTTTGTAAACAAACAAACAAACAAACAAACAAACAAATAAATAAATAAATAAATAAATAATGAGCTCACAGTTCACAGGGACAGGGAAGTAGCTGTGTGTGCTCACAGCAGCGACGAGTATCTGGGCTGAAAGCGGGGATGGCTTTCTAGTGAACTAAGGGCTGATTTATGGCAAGGTTTCACCAGCTCGGCAAGGCTTCCACGACACCATGCGTGAGACTGAAGGCTGAATGACTGCACAAACACAGATACACATACATACACATGCAAGGTTAATGATTACAGAGGCGGCGCGATTAGCGCGGGGAAAACAGAAGAGGCAGTGTTTCGGGATCTCTATGAGAAATGCATCATCATGAACCTCCACCCCCCACCCTCCCTGAGCAGAATACTAACAAGCCGCGACCTTTGACCGCGTTGACCCCACGATGGACTCGATGTGACCTCCTGGCACGTCACCATCACCCATCTCAGGCCCAGGCCCACGTCAAAGAATCCCTTAATCCCTAACCCTTTCCCTTAACCAGCGCACGTCACGACGCAGACGAGCGGCTAAGGGCTCTGATCAGGGGCCGTCCCCGATGAGGCCTGCGGTGGCAGGGGCCGCAGGCTATAAATAAGCTGCAGAGGAGGGAGGCTTTAATTAAATATGAGGTAATGCGATCTCAGATACGACAGAGCAACAGCAGACGGACTATCCGTACACATCCGTTATCGTTACCACTAAACGTTCCTCCAGCACTGAAACCCTACTCTGCTGTTATGACAACAGGGTCAAAGTGCAGCCCCAGAGTGGGATGGACACTCGAAACACAGTGGCTTTAAAGCAGTTAGCGGTGATCGAACGGATCTCCTACGCACACGTGTGATCTTAAAGCAGCCGTCGCAACGTAAAAAAGCAGCACGCGCTTACGTCAGCCAGGAGCTCAGGCTTAGGTAGCAATCCCAGGTCTATATGACTGAGCCATACACTGACACTAATAACGTATGGGGGCATGTCACTATAGGTACACTCACACTCTACCACCCACTACCCTATGCTGTTTATGAGCATGTTCCCTACATGGAGGAAAGATAAATATGGCATGTCTCTACACATTCTAGTGCACACTGTCGATTTACCTGCCTAGGTTTAATATATTGGACAAATAAAGCAATAAACAAAACGTGCGAAAACTTTTGCACAGGCACATTTTTCATTTTTGAATCTTATAAATGCAGTAAATAAACAGTAACGGTGCAGTAAAGTGTGATATGACTGTTATCATATCTTCTGTGTGTGTGTGTGTATGCCAATCAGCCATAACATTAACACCACCAGCCTAATGTTGAGTGTGTCCCTCCTGCTGCTGAAGCAGCTCTGACTGTGGTGCACTGTGTGTTCTGACCCCTGTCTATCAGACTTGACATCACTATTTAAACCACAGTAAAAATTCACCAGTTGTCACATTCGGTAGGTACTAACTAAAGCACACCTGGAACACCCCACAAGCCCTTGTCTAAGTGGCTAAGACCCTTACACTCTCCCATCTTTCCTGCTTCCAGCTCATCAATTTCAGGAACTGACTGTTTACTTGCTGCCTAATATATCCCACCCCCCCTGACAGGTGCCACTGTAATGAAATAACTATACAGTCAATGTTATTCACTTTACCCGTCAGCGGTGTTAATGTTATGGCCGATCGGTGTGTGTGTATATATATGTATGCATGCGTGTGTGTGTATGTGTATATGTATTACATCATATCAAAATATATGTATCTAAGCAAGGCGAGCAGGAATCAGCTCGATCAGAGTTACTGCAGATACTGATCATGAATAGGAGACCAGCGCGATTATTTTTGGGGCTTCTCTGCGCTGACCTCAGTCATTACTACTGATGCTGCCTCGAGTCGAGGTTGCTCTCGGACGCCTCGCCTCATGCCAGGTTATTTTTGCACTTTCCCTGTTCTCGCCAGACTAATCCACGTTGCCTGATGCACTACGATAACCAGAGCGAGGAGCATCAGTAATAATGGCTGGATTACAAAAAGACAACAATGGCTGATCGGAAACAATGAAGGCCTACGGCTCCGAATGCCCAAGCGAAGAGAAGGAAATCAGCCTTGCTGCGTTGCAGGACGGGGAATACAAGGCCCCGTTCTGAAAAGCTGAAAAACAGAAGTGACTGACAGCGCTTTTTTGGAGTTCACCCCCAAGCCGAGTGCCCAGGCCGTTTTTATGATGGATAACCTTGGCACGACCATGGCGCCGATGGCACACTAAAATTGCGCCGGCTGAGGAGACCAAGCCGCGTTCCAAACCCCCCTCTACTGTAATAGCTTCCACATTTCACCCCCCCCCCCCTCTCTGAAACGGGCTGTGCCGAACGACGTCAAAACAACACAACAGAAGCCGCGGCGCTCAACAGCAGTCGAAGGCCTGTGGAGCTAAAACACCTCCCTAGCAGTTTTTTTTTGGTTTTTTTTGCCCTTGTGGCTTTGTTTTGCTTCAGATTCTGTCGATGCCGCGTCTTCGAGCAACGCGGCCTGTACGCTGCCCACTTCAGCCGCGCGAGCCATTCATCACACGTAGCGGGCTGCCCGTATGCGGAACCACCGCATTCGATCTCCATCACTGCTGCTCTCTATCAGCGTCTCTCCAGCTCTCTCTGCTTCGTCATCGTGTTCCACTGTACGCACGCACAGTCCTCTCCCTGCTGAGTTCGCCCACAGTAAATCACACGCATGAAAATGTCAGTGGGGTGAGGCCTTCGTGCTCCTGCGTCATCGCAGCCTGTTCGGTACTGTACACAAGCGCAACCCTTCATCCTATCTGAACCACAGGGCCTTTAGCAGTCATGAAAGCCACAACGTGCCCTTCGCTTTTCTTCTGTTTCATCAAATGAAGTGAAGGGCCCAGAAGCGAAAGACGGTATGCTTGAGTGCAACCAGGCTCTAGAGAGGGACTTAAGACCTAAAATGTGATTAAGGAACTATTTAGGAATTAAAGAGATAATACCCAGTGAGGCCCGTGTAGCTAAGCTCGCCGTCACCACTGCTCTTCACATAGAAGCACATAAGCCCACAGTAACAACGGAGTCTGTGTCGATGCATCAACCAGTGTAGCGCACAACGCGATGTATCGACGTGACCCATACAAATCAATGTGTTCACAACAAATCTGACTTCCGCGTGTTTTGTACTGAGAGGCTGCTTCGGCTCATGACGACACTGCTGCATTTGACCTTTAAAAATGTGGTCCCAGGTTCAAATCCTGGCCCAGGTACCACCCTGCTACCCTGCTCCCCGGGTGCTGCTGATAGCTGCCCGCCGCTCCACGTGTGGATGGGTTAAATGCAGGGGTCACATTTCGCCGTGGTGCACTTTGTGTGATGGGGTGTGTTCACAATGACGAACAGTCACTTTCACGTCCGCTGGCTAAAATAACCAGTGTAGGATTGAACTGTGGTATAACTTGCGAACATCAAAAGGTACCGGTACCACCCAGTCAAGCTCAGAGGCAGCAGTGGCATGCCCTGCCCTAACAGACCCTACACTGGGTTGTGAGCTATAATTAATGTTGCAGTGCCACAGGATTCCATCCCTGGTCCATGGGAACCTCCTGCGCTGCACATTCTTTTTTGTTTGGTTTCTCTTTGCTGTAACACACACACACACACACACACACACACACACGTCAAGTCAGGAAGCGCTTGCCCCCAGCACACTTCAGCTGATTAACTGGATCAGGTGTGTAGAGAGCAGGGAAGCAGTGTGTGTGTGTGTGTGTGTGTGTGTGTGTCACCCTGGACAAACCGAAATCTTTCTCATTGTAAGAGTTGTCAAGCTGATCTCAGCACTTCAGCAGTTGCTCAACCTGTGTTGAACGGGGCCAGACGTCGGCACAGCCCCACTTAACCCCGGGACCTCCCTGTGCGATCATGAGCGGTGGAGTACAGTGCGGTCATTCTAACGCCTAAAGAAACGTTAGCGCAGCTCAAGAGTTGGCCTCAACCCCCAAACCACCCCCCCCACCCCCCCCTCGTATTTCATTTGAAAGGCACACTGAGGGGTTTGCAAGGAATGCACGACATCCTACAGCGCTTTCTCTGAGGCTTCACAATGCTCGTATTGAGCCGACAGACAGCATCGCTTCATCTGGGTCTCCTTCGGCTTCAGAGAGCGAGCCGCGTCAACGAGGAAGCACACCAACGGCGTATATTTGAACTGAAGCCGCTCTTAAAACACGGCAGGACTCCGAAACGCAGGCATCCATCCGTCCTCCATCCATCCACCAACGCCAGCAGACTTTGACCAGATCGCTGACAGTCAGCTCATATTTATGCAGAACTGTTGGCAGGCCATCAAGACCACTACACGCTGATAACAGCACATGGCCGGAGCCTTTAGAAGCCACGGCTGACGGTTTGGTTTCCAACCCATTTCTCCATGCAACACTTCCAAAATACCCTACTGTTCCCCAGGCAGTACATACATACCATCGTTTCCCTTTGTCATCATCCATATCCCCAATAACAAGCCATCATGAGAGGAGAAGGGTACTCGATATCCAGCCATAACATTAACACCACCTGCCTTATAGTGAGTATGCGTCCCTCCTGCTGCCGAAACAGCTGTGCCTGTGGTGCACTGTGTGTTCTGACCCCTTTCTTTCAGAATCAGCATCACTTTTTACACCACAGCAGCTCTTCCAGACTACACTCCCCATATGCATCAGTGAGCCTCGGGTGCCCACGACCCTGTGGCCAATTGACCATTTGGATCAGGTACTAACTACTGCACCCCCGTAACACTCCACGAGACCTGCCAAGACGCTCGGAGTCGTCGAGCCAACCACATTTTTCCTGCTTCTAGCGCGTCAACCTTTAAGAACTGACTGTTCCCGTGCTGCCTAATGTGTCCCACCCCCCGGGCAGGTGCCACTGTAACGGGAAAAAACAAAGAGTGGCTGTTACCTCATCTGTCGGGGGTGTTAATGTTATGGCTGCTCGGTGTGTAAAGATGTCACATCCACGTCACTGTCTCCCCAACAGGCTTCGAGCACCGACACCCTGTCCCTCTCCCATCCGCGCGCGCTGACAGCGACACAACGCACCTGTGTCGCCCAGGGCCTCGCCTCGCGCGCCCCGCAGCTATTACGGGGGGTGGGGGGGGGGGGGGCTCGAGCGGCGGTGCACGCTCCGACAGCGGGGGATGGACGTTTAAAGGGAGCCGCGAGGAAACCGGGGGAAGGGGAAGGGGAAGGGGAGGGGGGGTCAACACCGAAGCCCGAAACGTGAGAAAACGCGTTTTTACCTGCGATGGTAAAAAAAAAAAAAAAAAAAAAAGAGTCGACGACAAAAAAATAGAGGATAAGCCCACAGCGCGCGTCGGCCTCGCGCCTCCTCCTCGGCCGCGTTATGTCATTATCTCCGTCGTCGGCCGCCGCTGGGTTCTCCTCCGCCTCGCTCCTCCTCAGACGCAGGAGAAAAGAAGCAGCGCGCGAGCGTCGACGCGTTCGCGCGGGGTCACGCGAGCGTTCTGGAACGAGGCGCTCTCCCAAGCGCTGCGTAGCCCACCCCCCATCACCACCACCCCCCTGCTTTTATCCTCCTCCTCCCCCCCAGCGTCTCCGCGCTCTCCGCTCAACGGGGCAGGCGGCTCGGCGGTGTCTCGCGCCCTCGAACACTCCCGGAGCGAGAGAGAAGGGGAAGGATGGAGCCGTGTGACAGCGAAGCTGCGCGCGCACCACTCGAGAGAGAGAGAGGGAGAGAGAGAGAGGGAGAGAGAGAGAGAGAGAGAGAGAGAGGGAGGGAGAGAGAGAGAGGGAGAGAGAGAGGGAGAGGGAGGGAGAGAGAGAGAGGGAGGGAGAGAGAGAGAGAGAGGGAGGGAGAGAGAGAGAGGGAGAGAGAGAGCGCGCGCAGGCGCGTTAAAGGGATAGCGTTGGGAATGTTTTCGTCGTCGTTATGAAATTAATTTATTCTGTTTGTAATTTTTCGTTGTTTCACGCGCACAAGCCCCGTTTTCGCCATCATCACGCATGAAAATATGGCTTGAAGAGGAAATTTCTCCTTAAAACCCACTTCCACAAAGCTCCTGACATTCATCACTGTTTTCATAATTGGGAGGTGTTTTTAAAAGCATTACACCCCTTTAAAGTCAGTAAACCCAACAATTGGTAATGAAATTATTTGATTAAACTGTACAATAAATATCACAGAATTTAAATCACAATCATATTTCTGTCATTTATAATATTTTAGTAACTTTTGTTTTGCCTTTAAAACAAAATAAACCCAACACTTAGGGGCGCCACACTGGGTGGGTGAGGGGTGGGGGTGATTTCAAGGGTCCAGCACTACACTGCAGGAGGCCCAGTGTAATATTCTTCCATAGGGCCCAAGCGCCCCTGACTACACTCACACTTCAGTTCACACTGGTTATGTTATTTGAAAACCGTGGCGTCCAATAATATGTACATGATCGCACTATTCCCAGGCCTAAAGTAGCAGTCGGGACAACTGGCAAACGCTCTCAGTGTACAAGGACAGTTACACTCATGATAAGCACAAACTATCCTGCAGAATCTCACATCTACGTTTCCGTCACAACACCAAACTTCAGATAAAATGAAAAACATTAGTGAACGACGCCCACTGCTGCAAGCACAAGCCTGTGGAGATGCAATGTGCTTTTAATACAAAAACAGCCTCTTTGCCTTTCACACATTCATTCATTAATTAATTCATCCATTTATTTATTTATTTATTCATTTATTCATTTATTTATTTATTTATTTATTTATATTTACTTTTTTTTCGGACCATGAGGTTGAAGCATCAGTGGAAAGCCGGGGTTCAATCACATTTAACTCACTCACGTGCAAAACTGTTTAAACATGATCCATGCTCAAGCCTGGACAGTACGGTCACTACTCTTTTAGATTTAGATTTTAATCTCGTTTTTATTGTGTTCATTGTCCCGTTGTAATGTAGCTAATTGTCTGGCCTAGTGTTGTAATGCTGCTAACTGTATAGCGTCTACTGTCTTGCTGCAATGCTGCCAGTTGTGTAGTTGGTGAGGGAGGCGTTCAAGTGAGAATTTCCTTGCAATCTGTAAATAAAACTTTCAATCTTGAATCTCGAGCGATGTTAATGTTAGTGTTGATCTGATACCAGCTATAGTCTCTCCTAATAACTCTCCCTCATTCATAAGTGCTCATGTCAGGGCTGTGAATGGGGGGGGGTTCCTGGATCAGGGCATATATTGAGCCTCCTGTCTGGAGCAGAGGGGCTAAAAGAGGCTGTTTCCCTGGGGAGGTCCTATCGCTACCAGCCAGCCTGGGGCCATGCCTACAGCAACTACACTGGGGGGAGAATTACTGAATGGACCTTAATGACCTGCAGGTCTCAAGTGTGAGCCCTCCCTCCCCAAACACACACACAGACACACACACACACATACACACATAGAGAGAGAGAGAGTAAGACAGATAGAGTTGTGTTCTAGGGTCTTTAATAATACCTTCACTACTCAAGAGAAGATGGATAAGGGGTATGATGCAAGGCAGAGGCCAGAGAGAAGTCCACATAAAGGGGGATGTAGGCGTTGTTGGGGGTTGGGGGTAGGACTTGCCTGTTGTTGATTATCAATGGCATTTTTTATCAAAATACTGGGGGGCCGGGGATTTTGAGCACATTTCAATATTGGGGGATGGGTCCCCCCCAACCCCCCCCAAATATATATTAAAATTACCGCCTCGGAAACATGTGAAAGAATACATAAAGAGGAGTGAGAGACACTGAGAGCGAAAGAGAGAGAGAGAGAGAGAGAGAGAGAGACAGAGGAAATATTGCAAGTGTGCAGTCAGAAGATAAAAAGGCTGCGCGATAAAAAAGAATAAAATATGACGGATAACGAGAACACGTTGGAGCGAACAAAGAAAAGACTAGCAGAGAGACAGAGACGCGGAGATGAAAGGCCAGGCTCTCCGAGTTAGCGCGACTGAATGACAGGGAGACAAGGTGAGCTCAAAGAAGAGACAACAGGGGGAGAACCGGAGGAGGAGAAAGGGAGCGCCGGAGAAGGAAAGGTTCAGGCCATATCTGTGCTTGTCAGGAGCAGACTAGCATACGCTAAAAGGATGCTGTCTTTGAGGAGAACCACCACTGTGAATTTAGGTCACCCCCTCCCCCCCCCCCCAACCCATTCCTCATCCCTCCGTTTGAAACGGAGGCAGGCGTGATGTGTTCAGCACCACAGAAAAGAGCCTGAGTGTTCAGCCGTGTTCAGAATCAGAGAGATGGGATTTTCAGGGGTGAGCTTGGTCGGTGGTACTCTTCCGTTGATGGATTGGGTCAAAACATCAGCAACAGATGAGAAACCGCAAACCTTACCTCATGAAAAGGCCCTGCTTTACCCAATGAACCAGCAACACAGTTCCTCAGAAGTGAAAGCGACCATTTGTCATTGTGAACACAGCCCATCATGATGAAATGTTACCTCTGCATTTGGCCCATCCACACGTGTAGAAGGGCAGCTATCAACAGCACCCGAGGAGCAGTGTAGCGGGACAGTACCTTGCTCAAGGGTACCTCAGTGGTGCCTGGAAAGGGACTTGAACACACAACCCTCCAAATGCAGGGGTAAGTGTTAGGATCTGAGCCACTTATACAGGGGCCTGATTGTGATGACTAGACAAGTCAGAGCATCTCAGCAGGTCTTGTGGAGTGTTCCAGGTGTGCAGTTGTTAGTACCTACCAACAGTGATGCAAGGGAGGACAACTGGTGAATCACGAGCCCCTAAAGCTCATTAATCCATGAAGGGAGGGAAGGCTAGCCCATCTGGTTAGATCGTACGGAGCTGTTTCAGCAGCATGAGGGGACCTACTCAATATTAGGCTGATGGTTTTAATATAATGGCTGATCGTTGTATATCCCCTGTTTGAGGAAAAGCTGAAGGGAGACTGGGCCCAGATGAAGAGAAACTTTGTCATTGTGAACACACTCAAGCACCACAACGAAATGTGACCTCTGCATTTAACCCATCACACGTGCACACGTGGAGCAGTGGGCGGCTACCAACAGTGCCCGGGGAGCAGTGTAGTGGGGTGGTACCTTGCTCAAAGGAATCTCAGCAGTGCCCAGGCCGGGACTCGAACCTGCGACCTTCAGGTCCCAAAGGCAGCGTCCTAACCACTAGGCTCCACTGCCCAGAAAACATGTGAAACAGAAAACAAAGATTCCTCGTTGTGTTCAGTGTGTACATGATCTTTTCTTTTAACTTATTTTAAGATTTTTTACATTTTTAGGCCCGTTTCTGTGCAAAGAACTTTGGTGCAATGTTTGTAGTTTTAAATGTGCAATAGTAGTAAATTTGACACAAGAGGAACAATGGTAATCATGGGTTAAACATGGGCCTTTAAAGACCAGTACACCAGCAGACTGGTGCACATGCAAAGTTCTTTCAAAGCCTTTAAAAGAGTTGACTGAAAATGTGTCCGTGAGGGTCAGAGGGTTGGAGATCAAAAGTGGGCTCTGGGCAACTGGGCGACTGTTTTTAGCAGCTCACTGCGTTATTTGTGTGTTCTGGTATGGAGCCTCCCTCACTGCTGATAACAGTCGCCAGGAAACTGGCTGACACTACAAAGCCCACTCTGTGAAAATCAAAGTTCAACCGGGCATTTCTGTTGTACTTCCATGAGTCCTGCCTAAAGGAGGAGGAAAAAGAACAGGCCGCCCCTGCTGCCCTCTATTCATGAGCACAAAGTCGGAAACAGGAAATGACAGTAAGAAAGAAAAAAGCAGTTATGCAAATTCTGCACAGGCCTAGTTCCAGTTCGCTGTTGAATTGGCCAACCCAGGACCGATATGGGTCACTACTGACTTGAATTAGTTAATACAATCAGTTTATTGACATAATAAGTGTTCGTCTTTGTGAGATGGCTGTAGTCATTACACATTCCCTGTATGAAAAACAGAGATAAAGCTGGGTCTCTGGAAGACTGCCCTTGCCTAGAGCCTGCTGTAGCCCATAATAAGATAATGTAAATCAAACCATGGTGTCCTGGCCTTACATGACTGGTCTAGCGGTTAGGGTTTTGCTCTTGTGAACAGAAGGTCGCAGGTTCAAGTTCTGGCCCGGATACCACGGAGGCATCCTTGAGCAACATAATGTCCTATTGAAAGCTGCCTGCTGCTCCACATGTGGATGGGCTAAATACAGAGGTCAGGTTTTGCTGTGGTGCACTTTGTGTGTGACTGGGTGTGTTCACTATGACAAATTGAACACTTGTTAAATGGATGAAATGTCATTTTCTAACACATAATGGCGTGGGAAACAGTTTAGAGGTCATACTGTATATCACTGGAGTCTTTCCCTCCTCGTTCCCCCAAACGCTTCAACATATATATTGCACATGTGCTGCAGATAAAAAAAATAACTCAGTTTAAATTTAAATATGTAAATGCTACAAATCTCCCATTGTTTGAATTTGGGGTGGACAATTTGGGATGATAAGTATTTTTTATGACATCTGGCAATTTGGAACCCACAAATGTGGGCACCCGTGGGCAGTGGTGGCCTAGTGGTTAGGACACTGCCTTTGGGACCGGAAGGTCGCAGGTTCGAGTCCCAGCCTGGGCACTACTGAGGTACCCTTGAGCAAGGTACTGTCCCACTACACTGCTCCCCAGGCGCTGTTGAGGGCGTGCAGAGACCCTTAGAGGGGCAGGTTCTCAAATGAAGGCAGGGGTGGAGGGTTATGGGACGGGATGTGGCCAAGAGATTGTCAACAGGGGAGGAGGGTGGCAACAAAGCGTTTTTTGTAATGGGGGTGGGGGGGCAAAAAGAACAAGGTGGCCAATATATTTTCATTGAAAACAGTGTCGTCCAGAGGACATTTCCTTAAAACTGTTTCAATCCTATTGGGCGATATCAACACTTGGAGTGATGGTATTTTTCTTTTTCAAAACAAAGATGATAATTTGATTCCAAAGCGTTGATATCATATCATGTGACCTAAGAACTTGAACCGGCCATTCAGTGTTTCCCAGTGGGATGAAAGCTACCCACTCTTACTCTCCACACCCTGAATGAAGGTTTGTATATCCCAGAATGTCATTTCAGGGTCTTAAATTTCTAAAAACCTTTCACTGTCCAACTTTAAACAGCTGCCAGCTTTAGTAATGCCAGACTGAATATGTGGAGTAAAACAAAACACAAAGCTTACAGGAAGCAGGGTGGTCTTTAATCCACTGAGTACATCAGTGTGCCACCTTGTGGTACATTAAGACATTACAAACCTTCTGCCCTCTGCTAACCTTGATTCAACAGATTCAAGGTTCTCTTGGATCTGGTGGTGCAACATGTAACAGTACATAAAGTACCATAAAGTGCAGAACAGAACAGACAGCACAGTGCATTTAACAGTAGACACAGCACATCATAAAACAAGAAAAACACAAAACAGATGTTCGGTGTTGGTACCATAATAACAAACTGTGGGAAATAAAGTGTCTTGTTTTAATCACACAGATTATATAGTGTAGGTACATTTACATTTATTTATTTGGCTGATGCTTTTATCCAAAGCGACTTCCAAGACGTGGAGCAGAGTAGTGGGACGGTGCCTTGCTCAAGGGTACCTCAGTAGTGCCTGAGCCGGGACTTGAACCTGCGACCTTCAGGTCCCCAGCGCAATGTACCTGTATGTCTACCCAGCACCATACACAGCAGGCTGTATGTCTGTCTGTCTGTCTGTCTGTGCTGATACCTTTCTATCATAGCCAGCATTCACTTTTTCAGCAATCTGTGCTACAGTAGCTCTTCTGTGTGACCGGACCAGGCAGGTTAGCCTTTGCTAACCAGGTTTGGGCGCCAGTCATCAATGAACAAAAAGGGTTGAAAAAACTTTCACCACACTGCTTTAAGATGAGGAAGACACTTATTATTATACTTTATGAAATGTGAGTCTTTGTCTTCAAAGATTTTTGTAAAATTCAGCAAATTGATAGAGAACAGTGTATCAATCCATCAAACTTGGCGTCAATCCATACTTGTCTCTTGCGCCACCAACAGACCAAACGTAAAGGTTCATTTTTGCTTGTAACGTATGAGAACCATTGGTTATAGACTGGCTGTCATGTTTACCTTTCGGGGGGGTACCATGGGGGGTCCCGAGGTGGCCCTGAGGTGCTTGGTCCCTTATTTGCTGCTTGCAGCTGTATTTATTATTACACACACACAAACACACACAAAAACGTAGCCTGTGCAGTGGCTTTGGGGCAGTGCTGGTGTAACAGTTAGAGAGTTGCCCCTGTGATCAGAGGGTCACTGTTTCAAATCCCAGACCGGTTAAAGTGCCACTGAAGTACAAGGTACAGCTAGGTGCTGTCGTGCACTGTGTGCTGTGCTGTGCTCTGCTCACAATGTCAAATATCATCAACAAATCATTCACTTTCTTCAAATGTCCACTAGAGGTCATTCATACACAAAGGAACATAATCCTTCCGTCATCCTCTCATCTGAACACACACTACACGTGTGAGAATTCGAAAGCGCAAGCATGCAGATGTTCTGCTGAAGTGGATGATGACGTTCTCATGACTCATTGCTTTCATAACATTACTTAATCATGAAAAATGTTTTTTTTGGCCTGGAAGTACAGCTTTACCTGATGGACCAGATAGTTCACCTAATTTTATTTCAGGTGGGCAGTTTAGCAAAAATATGTCATGATGTTTTTTTTAATGACATCTGATCAATTTGAGCCAATGATAAAGAATCAGTATGTGCTACATGTACATATAATAGAAAAAAATATATTTTTAAAGTATGATAAACTATATAAAATGATTTTATTACATTTTTCATACCCAGTGGAGCACTGAAGGACTAATTATGCCCCCTCTGTAGTAAAATGTGCCATTCTGTAATGGTTCCTTGCAAACCTTAAGCCTTTAGAAGGGCAGGTGCTGAAACGAGGCAGTGGGTGGAGAGATGTAGGACAGGGGGCGTGGCCATATATTTTTTTATAATAAGGCAAAAAAAAGTCTAAATAATGAAATTTTTTACAGTTTGTGAGATTTCTTTTTACTGTATATGATAAAGCTTGTTAATTCTGAGGATGAGCGTCGAAAGCAAGAGTGTGTTTGTGCGGAGGCACAGCAGCAGATTCTTGTTGTGATGAAGTGTATTAAAGGAGTGTTCCACTTTCTTCTCCTCTGTTCAGTGCTGTAACAGTAATGAACCTTTGAACCCTAGTTGGGTCCTTGAATCGGGCCTGGGAACGCCTTCAAAGTCTTTCGATGATTTTGAACCCTGTAAAATCACTGCAGAGCTCAGATTTGGCCCAGGAAACGGGGGGAAAAAGCTCCAACCTGAACGGACTTTATTCTGACTGGAACACTTTAACAGTGGCGCACATCATTGACTGTGCCTTTCATTTTACTTCCTGCTCACAATAATTATGAATATGTAGTTTGTTCTTGTGAAAAACAGAATCCGGTACATTTTTAACATAAAAAACATATTTATTGTTTTATAAAAAGGTAAAAAGTGATAAATATTAACTCTGACCCAATCACATTTAAAATATACTGTTGCCAGTTCCAGCGAAGGTCCATCATGTCCAAAGCTGGTTGACATATCTTGAAACAAAAAACCTTCACATTACTATGAAGGGTGCAGGTCAGATTGTTCCTAGGCAGATGTTTCCTGAACCTCCAGACATGTCTTCAGAAATCTAGACTTCCCTACGAGTTTTCCAGTCATCTTAGCGTTGAGCTTGTTCTTCACACTGCCCACGTTAGCAGCATAATGCAGATCAAGAAGTGCAAACACCAGAGCTGGCAGCAGATAAGCGCATAAGAACAAGAGGTAGTTTTATAAATCAGTAAAATCAGCAAATGATCAAGAGCGACGAATAAAAGCAGACACAGAGAAAGCAAAATAAGTTAATGACAGAAATAATAATTGAAATGCTAAACAGAAAAGGACAGCGTGTAAAGCGAGGCCAGCGTAAAGAAACTAATGTACAGTACAGGCAGAGGCTCAGTTAGCACCAGGGGTTTCCTCAAGAGCTTCTCCATATGTCCTCTGTGCACTGTGATGATACTCAGCACATTAAGGACAGTGTTTTCAGTCTTGTTATTATTCTGATGTACTCTGTCCAGCTCTGAGCATGTGGCACTGTTGAATTTTGACTGCAGTGCTTTAGCTGCTCTGTTCACTGATGAAGGGCTGCACTGAGCTGTGGGACTCCTCCGGCACTGACAGTGGAGCTCTGTCTATAAAACAGAAGAAATATGGATGTTTGTGTTATTGCACTTGGTTAATGATGGAAAAATCCAATGTACACAACTCCGAAACTTTTAGGTCCCTTTAAAGCATCTACACCGAATCTGCTGCACCATCCATTGCACACAAACTGGCTTCATTATGCTGCAGTATTACATGATCTGCTGACTCACATTTTACTAAAATCCTGCAGGAGATTAATTCTGATGGTTTAAACCGAATCAGTCACTTGAAAATGAATCAAAATGTAATTTAATTCTGTAATGACTGAGGTTGGGTGGTTTGGAAGCAGAGGTAGAGTAAAACGGTGATTTATTAAATAAACTGAGAGAACATCTAACACTGAAGCTTAAGTAAACAAACAAGCATAGATACCGGGATACACGAGGGGTAAGTGGAACACAGAACAGACAAGGACTGGAACAAACACAAGTCTAAATAGGCTACACAGCAGGGAGACACCTGGAGCAGGGAGGTGACAGAGAAACGAGGACCAGGTGTGAGGCGGGACAAGGGCACAAGAAAGCAAAACATGACATGAACTTACCACAAGGGGGCGACATGTTACAGAGCCCTCCCCATAGGAACAATGTCCTAGTGTGACAAACTATGCCACGACCAGGCTCTGGCCTAGGGGGAAGGCATGTTAGACACTGAGAAAACAAGAAACACAGGGCTAAGAGACCAGGAGGCTGTGCCCAGTGACGGCGGCGACGCATAGTTTCCACACGCGTGGCCACTTCCATTGTAACACGCAGCTGCCTCGTCGCAGTCTGCGTTGAGCAGTTTCTCTTGGACTGTAGCCCCTTCGTCGAGGTCTGTGTGGAAACGTCTCGCGTATTGAGTAGCCTCGCCGACGTTTGCGTCTCCTCCTCGCGCAAACCCGGAAGCCCATGGGCAGAGCTGAACTCCTGGCGAGTGGGATTGAGTCACTGGTGGGCAGACCCGACTCGGACAGCTCGCCGCCGACGGCTCCCCTGTGACGCCCTCCCCTGCACTTGGGTGCGATCGGAGACTCGTCAACGGCCTCGGAGGGGAGATTTAGCTGCTCCTCCGAGCCGACTCCATAACTGTGTGCTCCCAGAAATTCTCCTCCCTTTGGAGGGGACCTCCAGAGTCTAGGAACACACAACCCACCAGTGTCTCCTTGGGAAAGGGGTTGAACTCCGGGTCGCTTCCGTGAGCCTGCCCGGAGCCTCTTACAGCCCTCCCAGAAATTTCCCCTTTTTTGAGGTCATGCTCTGCTCTAACTAAAAAACTCTCCACAAACGAATGCAGCTCACCCAGCTGCTTATCCTTAGAAATCTCCTGAGCCATTTTTATCTGGCCCAGGATTTTATAGCCTTCGGCTATCTCACCCCCTCGGCATTGCCAGCCGCTGATCATGCTCAGTCTAAGCTCGTAGTACTTCCCCTCTGCTACTTCCATATTGGGTCTTTTCTTCTGTAATGATTGAGGTTGGGTGGTTTGGAAGCAAACGCAGAGGTGAAATGTTGATTTATTAAATAAACGGAGAGAACATCTAACACTGAAGCTTGAGTAAACAAACAAGCATAGATACTGGGATACACGAGGGGTAAGTGGAACAGAAAACAGACAAGGAACAAACACAAGAGTCTAAATAGGCTACACAGAAGGGAGTCACCTGGAGCAGGGAGGAGACAGAGAAACTGTAACGTATCGGGGTGACCCAAGTGCTGAACGAAACGAAGAGAAAACCACAACTAGGTCGGGATTCAAACTCCTGACTTCGTGTATGGGAGGCGGGTGCTCTAACGCTGCGCCACTGGGCTGCTATAGAACACAAGTACACGGGAGGGAGTAAAGATCTGTCGCTACATGTGGTGTACAAATGAAAAACACTTTTCACCCCGAGCTGGGCGCGAACCCTGGACCCACATGTGACATCGTGTTTCATTTGCGATGAGCCGCTAGTGGCGGCACTGGTTGGCGATATACAAACTAAGAAGCCCTGAACTGAAATATATATCAAAGTGAGGGAACACTCTCTAAAGTGCCAGTGCACAAAACCCCAAACGAACTTGCACACTAATTGGTGTTGCTGTCGAGCTCTAAGTAACAGGAGAGCCGAGACAGAGTGGGAGTGCAAAGAAGGACGGAAATTTGTTTCCAAAAAATTATTGTTATTATTATTTTTTTAAAGAGCTCTCACGAGAAACCTCGAGGACTAATCTGACTGAGCAAGGCAGGAAAGTAGAGCAGGGAGACCCAGGAACTAGGGGACCAGGGACCAGATTACCAGCTAGGAGTGACAGCACAAGGTGCAGGCTCACACCATATATCACAAGGACTCAGCAAAGACCAGTGGGGCAAGGAGGAATATAAAGGGTGGAGCCCAGGTGATGATCATCACAGCTGATTGCCCAGCTTGGTTCTCTGCTGAGTCCCTCTGCCGTTCTGGTGCGGGGTAGCACCACTTTGCCGCCCTCTGCTGGGCGGCACAGGTGTTGCCGTTACAGAAACGAGGACCAGGTGTGAGGCGGGACGAAGGCACAAGAAAGCGAAACATGACATGAACTGACCACAAGGGGGCGACACGTTACAGATTCACTGTTAAAATTTTTAATTCAATTTCATATAAAAAATACTCCCATTAAAAAGAATAGAATATTGTAAAGATATTTTTCTTAGTTTTTGCTCTCAGTCTAGAGCTTTAGCTGCATACTCTTGCACCCTTTCTCACTTAAATTTGGGTTAAGATTTAAAAGTCAAGTACAACATGTAGTGCAATGCACCCCGATCGCTCCTGAGGCCGTAAAATGAAAAGAAATGAAGGAAGCTAAACCTAAAGTAATAAGAAAATATATATTACAGAAAAACAGACTATTAAATGTAAACAATAACTGTACAGTTTGCATATAGAATAACTATACATAGTAAAGTGCAGAGTGACATATTATTGATTAATAATACAGTGTTAGTTGTACAGCAGACAGGAAAAATATGCAGGAGGTTAACAGTCAGGAAGAGTTTACAAGCTGTGGTGTTGTGTCCTGGTTAAGAAGCATTACGGCCTGAGGACAGAAGCTGCTCCTGAGTCTCTCTGTTTTGGCCAGAAGATTCCTGAAATGTTCGGGTTAAATGGAACAACAGTGTGACACCAACCTCCACAGGTGAAGAAATCAATGATCATCCTCCAGCTGTTGCACACACAGGTGATTATTCTCTGATGCACACTTACGTCTGCAGACTCTGTAATAAACAACAAGTACTACTTATTCACCTATTACACCTCTATTACACCTCTATTATGCCTCTATTACGCATCTATTACACATCTTTACTCCTGAATGAGAAGGTGCCTCAATGTAGGGCCACTGTGTACACACACATCATGCGCTTGGCACCAACTTTCAGAGGAAGCACTAAATGAGTCAAATGATCAATATCACAGTCATAACAGTCGTCCATGGGTGGTATGGCCTTATGGCATAGGTAGGGTATTGGTTAGGGTCTCGTCCACCAAAGGGCTTCATGAGATTGTGATTCCCTTTTTCATTTATAAAACTTTTTACTTTTTTGTCTTATGTTTATGACTGCACCTTAGGTTTCCCTGATCCAAGAACACAACAAACCACTGGTGCAAGATGTGCTGGTGTAATTCTCCCCCCCACACTGGCATGTGCACACCTGCACATCTTGCACCAGTAGATTGTTGTGCTCTTGGATCAGGGAAACCTAACGTGCAGAGCAGGGGGGCATCCAGGACCACTGTTTCAGCCTTTCGCTTCACATGGAAACATCATGCAATTTTTATTTGCTTCCCACCGTCCACGTCATATTATCCCACATCATGCAGAAGCTTTGATTGGTCATTTTAACTGAAATTTAGGTTAAAGTGCTAAAGGCAATTTGCTGTAATATGTAATCAGTTCTAAAGTCAGAAGTTTGTACAATTTACAAGTTTAAAATTAGTGGCACATGTATTTCTAAATGCAATTACTTTTAGTCGATCTCCAAACTCCAAACACTTATTATTCCCACCGCTCAGTGTAATTGTCATTAAACCGTATGAGTCATTACACAGATCAGCCATAGCATTAGCACCACTGACACGTGAAGTGAAGAACATCGAGAACATTTAGTTATTTAATTACAGTGAAACCGGGGGATGGGTGGGGGGGTGGGATATATTAGGCAGCAAGTGTAAAGTTGATGTGTTGAAAGGCTGAGTCAGAGCATCTCCAGAACGGCAGGTCTTGTGGAGTATTCTACGTGTGCAGTAGCTGATACCTACCCAAAGTGATCCAAGGAAGGACAACTGGTGAATCAGCGACAGGGTCATGGGCACCCAAGGCTCAAAACGAACTCAAATCATTACACGCTATGAATGGGCAGAATAAAGCTACTTTTACTTTTGGGCTTCACTGTAAACACATGGCTGTCAACATTACAGCAACCAGAAGCAGCTCTTAATGACATCCCACAGCTTCAGCGTCAGTCGAACCACAAACCATGTGCACGTGTTTGCTTTTGTTAAGCAATCGGCATCACAAAACACCACCATGGTTACAGCAATAAATACTAGAAAAACACTTTCACATCTAGTAGGACAGCATGTTATACCACAGGATCTACTCAATGAATTCCAGCACTGTGGTTTTACGGTGTGATGTCAGGTTAGACCCGTTCCACTGCTCGTTTTATTTTTTTCGGATCTTGCCTCTCCCTCTCAAGGTTTGTGTCATTTTTTTTTACCTGTCCATGTGCTCGCCTCACGTTAAACCCCGCCTTAGCCCCGCCCCTTGACTCTTGTCCAGGTGTTCTGTATCTAGTGTGTGTAGTTAAACCCCATTTGAGCTGCCTGGTCTCTGGTGTATTGCTGTTGCATCCCTTTGCCGATGCTATGTCTTCATTGCTCCTGTGATTTATATCTAGAACCTGTGTTTGTTCTCGAGTTTATGTTTAAAATCAGTTTTTGTTTTCAATTAAATCGAAACCTTTAACCACTGCAAGCCGTTGCACTCATTTCTGTTGCGGATCGTTACACATGGGAGGAATTTAATCAGGGGTGTCCCAGGGGAGCCCAGACCAGAGGGTGGCCTGTTGCCCATTCTGCTACATTATGAAAGTAAGATATGAGTCATAGCAACAACCAGAAAAAAAATTTCCTGTGCACAAATAAGCATACACACACACACACACACACACACACACATACACCTAAAGCCAAAATCTCACTTGCTGGACATGTTATGTAACAGGTACAAGACTGACTCATTTTGCAAAAAAAACACCAACAGGAAGCTCACCTCTGCACAGGTATGCTTCACCTGAAGCTACATCACAAGAAAATAAACACAGTGATAAAGATCACATGCACTAATGCACTAGTGCATGTGATCTTTATCAATGTGTTTATTTTTTTGTGATGTAGCTTCAGGTGAAGCATACCTGTGCAGTCATTGAGGTACCTACTCAATGACTCATACAA
The DNA here is from genome assembly GCA_037974385.1 of Arnoldichthys spilopterus. Lineage (NCBI taxonomy): Eukaryota > Metazoa > Chordata > Actinopteri > Characiformes > Lepidarchidae > Arnoldichthys > Arnoldichthys spilopterus. The sequence continues at coordinate 20,619 of JBBPDA010139974.1, forward strand.
AATGAGTCATTGAGTAGGTCCCTGCTAAAACAGCTCTGACTGTGGTGCACTGTGTGTTCTGACACCTTTCTATCAAAGTCAGCATCACTTTTTAAACCACAGTGGGAAGTCACTGTGGGATCTGACCAGATGGGCTACTCTTCACTCCCCACATGCATTATTGAGCCTGTGATCCTGTTGTCGATTCACCAGTTGTCCTTCCTTGGATCACTTTTGGTAGGTACTAACTACTGCACATCTGGATCACTCCACAAGACTCTAACACAGGTTTAAAGCTCTAACACAGGTATGAAGCTCTAACACAGGCATGAAGCTCTAACACAGGCATGAAACTCTAACACAGGTAGGAAGCTCTAACACAGGCATGAAGCTCTAACACAGGCATGAAGCTCTAACACAGGCATGAAGCTCTAACACAGGCATGAAGCTCTAACACAGGTATGAAGCTCTAACACAGGCATGAAGCTCTAACACAGGCATGAAACTCTAACACAGGTAGGAAGCTCTAACACAGGCATGAAGCTCTAACACAGGTAGGAAGCTCTAACACAGGTATGAAGCACTAACACAGGTATGAAACTCTAACACAGGTATGAAGCTCTAACACAGGTATGAAACTCTAACACAGGTATGAAGCTCTAACACAGGTATGAAACTCTAACACAGGTATGGAGCTCTAACACAGGTATGAAGCACTAACACAGGTATGAAACTCTAACACAGGTATGAATGTAACACAGGTATGAAGCTCTAACACAGGTAGGAAGCTCTAACACAGGTATGAAGCTCTAACACAGGTATGAATGTAACACAGGTATGAAGCTCTAACACAGGTATGAA
>JBBPDA010139983.1:0-21457 GCA_037974385.1 Arnoldichthys spilopterus
GTGTGTGTGGGTGTGTGTGTGTGTGTGTGTGTGTGTGTGTGTGTGTGTGTGTGTGTGTGTGTGTGTGTGTGCGTGTGCGCGTGCACATGTAAGTGTGTGTGTGTGTGTGTGTGTGTGTAGCACTCTGTCTTCTGCAGATACACAGCACCTCCTGCACTGGCAGCAGGATATAATATTGAGAACATCTGCACAGCTGGAATAAAATTTGCATACACACACACACACATACACACAATTAGATAGAAAAAGAAAAGAGACCTCACACACCCAGAGCTGCAGTTATTTTAAGACTCCCCACCAGTGGCGTTATTTTCTGCTGGCTCTTCTCTTAATGTCCCTCAAAGGTTCGGGGGGTGGTAGTGGGGATCTGGCTCTGCAGAGTCCAGCCTTTCCTAATCGTTATCTCCACCTTACTGACATCATCGACAGTCTCAATATGCAAATTGTGCTCTAACTAATCACTGACTGTGTTTGCATGCACTACAATACAGTCATGGTCATCCATCTAGCCTGCCAATGAATATGATAGACCCCCACCCCACCCCCAAACCCCCGTTAACAATGCCCCACCAAACCTGTCATCGGATACGATCACTCCTCATCCCCCAATCGTTGTATAAGATCACCCCCAACACCTCAGTTAATGTATAGACTCACCCTCTCTTCAACAGACACAATGCCCCCATCACCAGATATAAAAATGCCCCCAGATGCATTGTCAGATATGATCGTCCCCTCATTAATTGAAACAATCAGCCCATCTACAGATGCGATTGCCCCTGGGATACGATCACCGCCCTGTCAACCGACACGATCCGAAGTCCCCAGTGCTTTTCAAACTAAATTGACGCCTGAGGCTCCAGATACTTAAGATGGGGATTAGGCTGGAAAACTGGAGTTTCCCTTTAATGGCCAGAGGTATTTAATTCTATATAGAGCGTCTGCAGAAGAATATAAAAAACCTGTATATTGATGCCTTGAAGGCATTTTCTCTTGCAGTATGTACTCTTTGCCCAGTATTTTGATGCATGAGCTCCAGGATGCAAATGCAGTTCATTTGTTCCCCCCCAGGCCTGGTGAGGACTTCGTCCGGGTGCAAGAGATGAGCGCAGTGAGTCAGAGAGAGGAGACCAGGCCTGGAGGGAATGTTGTGAGTTTGATTTTGTACGCTGGCCGTGCCCCGACTTCCCCTTTTAGCCTGGGTTAATCAGCCATCAGGGCCGTCAGCTACGACACACACACACATATCAGCCTTTCCAAGCAGAAAACAGACCCCCAGCTTATGTTTCTGGAGGACTCCTCCTTATCCAGGTCTAAATTCAGGTAATCAGCTGTAATTAAATGGGCATTAATTACGCAGAATCCTTATCTGCTCTTGCCTTTAACAGCCGGACACTTAATACAGCATCAGCTTTAGAGGCACTTAGAGCTCGGACGTGCTGGAAAGATGCACTGTAGAGTATTGGTTTTCAATCGCAAACAAGAGGCACTAAGTTATTCATCAGTATGTGGAGCACTGGACTGTGAGCGGTTAATTCACCAGAACAACAGACAGAAATGCTCAGTCGAGCATGGTCTTTTCTATAGTACGGAAATCATGATCTGGTGTCTGAAGGTCCATCATTGTGGTAGAACTAAGAAAACATTTATGGAGATAAAATACACTTTCAGGATTTTTAATTTTCATAACAATTCATCGTGATCCAGGTGTGTGTGTGTGTGTGTGTGAGTTTATGTTGCACTATTTTTCCAATCATTCCATCATTAAACCAGTTTTCATGCTGGTGGAACTACTCCGCCGCTTTCTCAAAATTTCCCCATAATTCACTGCATGAATACTCAGTTAATGTCTCAGACATCAGGCATGATCTTCAAAACCAATTCATGACAAAATGTTCAGTGATAGCGCTTTTAGGGGAACCAGACGTCTGGTTCCATTCACCACCACTGTCAACAATTCTCATTCGGTGAGTTTCACACCAGATCTGCTCAGGACTGCTCTGTTTTTATACAGGAACTTTTAATTTAATTTGGTGTAATTCCCCTTTAACAGATACATGCTATGGGGTGGGGTCTCTTTTATAATAAATAGAACACTCTTCCTGTGTTTTACTGTATGTATAATTATGTTTATTTGTGTTTATTCTAATGTTATACAGTATTTTAACAAGCAACAACGTTCTCTCTACACATATACCCAGTTGTCCAGTATGTAAGGCTTTCACACAGTGCTCACTGAATATTACAGAATGCATAAAATAGGAAAGGACAGAAATTAAATATTACAGTATGTTGTTGAAATATACAATATGTTAAATATAAAATTATATATATTATTTAAATTATATTAAATATATTCTATGAAATAAATTCACAAATTTCATTTATATAACATATATAAAATATATTAATATATTAGAATATATTTTACAATATAAACACATGTAATTGTATGCCTATAATATATAGGAAATGTGTTTGTTCACATTTTTATATATTTTTTAATTTAATAAAAAAAAAATATATATATATAGTATATATTTTTTAAAGATATACTGCAATATATGGAAGCGGGAAGTTTTTGTTTATTTAAAAAATGTTTAAAATATATTGGGTTATGGGCAATATATTTTACTGTCAGTATATTAACATGATAAAAAAATACATAATATATTTTATAATATTTATTTGTTTTGTATGGGACTAGATAATTTATGGGTCAGATGTGAGCTTGCATGCTCTTTATGTTGGTGCTGTTTTAGTAATGTTAATATGAAAGCCCTGCTCTCCATAAAAAAACAGCATAACTAGACCCTGGAGGTGACCAGACTACCATCAGCTCTATCCACAGACATATTAATAACACAAGCCCAGCACAAACAGGAAAACAGCTGTAGACATAATGCAGTTTTATGGTCAGGCTCTGCATCATTACTGTCACCAAAAAGGACAAACTGATTAAGGGTTAAATTTACTCAGTTTTTGTTTATTTCAGTAATATTGTTATATACTTCAGTAAACACAAATCACCCACAACATTAACACCAACTGCCTAATGAAGTGAAAGTGACTATTTGTCATTGTGAACACACTCAAGCACCACAATGAAATGCAACCTCTGCATTGCATTTAACCCATCACATGTGCACACGTGGAGCAGAGGGCAGCTATCAACAGCACCTGGGGAGCAGTGTAGCGGGAGGGTACCTTGCTCAAGGGTACCTCAGTAGTGCCCGGGCCGGGACTCAAACCTGAGACCTTCAGGTCTCAAAGGCAGTGTCCTAACCACTAGGCCACCACTGCCCACTAATATTGAGTAGGTCCCTCATGCTGCTGAAACACCTCTGACTGTGGTGTGCTGTGTGTTCTGATCCCTTTCTATCAGAGTCAGCGTTCACTTTTTAAACCACAGTAGCTCTTCTGTGGAATCGGACAAGACGGGCTAGCCTTCACTCCACACATGTATCAGTGATTTTTCTTCCTTTTATAACTTTTGGTAGGTACTAACTATTGCAAACCATCCTTCTGGTTCTTCTTTTTGACTTTACTGAGGTAATTCTGAGGTGCTGCTTCAGCTGCTGCACTGCCTCACTGTTGCTTCGCCTTTCCATATGAAGCTTTACTGGGTTTTTTTTTTACACCAAACACAAAAAGCTTATGGCTTCTTATCCCTCTGCTTTTTACTATAAACACAACAGCAGCCTCATTTAAGGCGAAGTGTTGCCGGGAACAGTGATACCGAAACTATACACTTATTGCCGTTTTCTGTTCCACCTTAAATGGTGCAGCTGTTACAGTCTGTGGCCTCAGGCTGCCCCATTTAAGGTGGAACAGAAAATCACAATATGAAGCGGAGTTCAGCCTTGGAATTGCTATGCGGTTAAAGTGCAGATATTCTAAAGGTACTCAGGCTGAGAGCATTAGCGAAGTCAGGTACTGATGCTGGAACATTGCTGTGAGGATTTGATTGCAGGAGCGCATTGGTTAGGTCAGGTACTGATGCTGGAGGATTAATTTAGGATTGATGAATCACACCAGAGATCTCCTTATCCCAATGCTGAGGGGCTTTGCCCTCTAGCCCTATGGCATGGCAACCTTGGGCTAATGTGTACCCGGTCTACTGGTCAGTGCTTTTGTTATTGAGATACAATCTGTGTGTGAATCCTTGTGTGTTTAGCAACTTAAAACAGCTGAGCTTATTAAAAGGACTATCCAGATACTTTTAGGTACACTTGCAGTCTTACAGGAGGAAGGGTTTAGGACACACAGGCTTGTAACAGCACTCGGGCCTACACCACTTATGAATGGCAACTCAAAACCGTCACAGCCAAGCGAGCGTGGCAGGAAAGCTAACACTGGCCTCTCGTATCACGGCTGCTTTGTGTGACCTACCGGAGATGTGCCTAATTTATTCATCATCTGCCAGTGTGATGGAAGATGAACTGGAAAAGAGCTCGCTAAGAGACGAAGAGCACAGGGAAATCAAAGAAAAGTCCACCTCCACTGCTCACCCTCACTGCGGGGCATTGATTCAAATATGAAAAATGAATAAAATACATTACATCAGTGCTGCACTACTGCCTAAAAGGAGTACACCCCTAAAAAAGTCAACTTTGTTGATATATTTTATATAGAAAATGTTTTCAGGAAGAGCAGGGCATGTTGTCACATTGTCTGCCCTTCTAACATTTCTTGGGCATATTATATATAATATATATAATACATATAATTCCCATCTAGGCAATGTTTTACCATTCTCCTTGTGGACGTGAAAGTGAAAGTGACTATTGGTCATTGTGAACACATTCAAGTAATGTGACCTCTGCATTTAACCCATCACACGTGCACATGTGGAGCAGCATCCAGCTATCAACAGCTCCCGGGGAGCAGTGTAGCGGGACGGTACCTTGCTCAAGGGTACCTTAGTAGTGCTCGGGCTGGGACTTAACCCTGCAAACTTCAGTTCCCAAGGGCCATGTCCTAACCACTGCCCACAAGCCTAGTATTACTTGTAGTTCCATTAAATCATTGGTTTGTGCTGAGTTCAGTTCTTCATTAGATGAAATCAGGTGCTGCTGACTGAGCTTCACACATCCATGCAGTGGCTGGAGGCATCTGTGTTTAAGCCACAGCAACTGCTAACAGGTGTATTAGCATACAGTCCTGCCATCTCCACACACACACATACTCTGAGTAGAACAGATCACAGGGAGAGGGAGGATGACCTTACTCATCCAGAGAGATAGAGAGCGAAAGAGGACATTTATTCTGATGGGGGAAAGAGAGGACCACCCTACCCAACCAGAGAAATAGGGGTGGGCATTTATGCTGAATGATGGGCAGAGGCAGGACCACCTTACCAACTCCAGAGACAGAGAGAGAGGACAGTTCTCTGGAGTGATTTATGGGGTGGTTTCTCCACGTTGGTCAGACAGTGGTGGTCTGGCGAGTTTTCTTCACCCCATATCTTTTCTGGCCACTGTCATCTGGTCTGGGCTCATGCGACATGATGTAGATGATATCAGGAACCTGTAAGGAACATGTCATACAGTTCTCACTCTTCTGCTCTCAGAGCCCATACACAAAAAATAGTTGACATACACTCCACTCTTACAGATGAGCCACGCCATAGAACCATTTCATTTCCTTAAAGAACCCGAATTCATGATAAAATGTGTAAATATAAAGTTCAAAGAACCTTCAAAAGGTTTGAAATCTCTTTAACGGTTTTTAGAACCTTTGTGAAATGAAAAAAAAGTAAATTACTTATCAAACCTGAGAAAAGCAAAATACTGTGATTGTTGCCTTGTTAATACTATACAATGTTAAGGCTGTTTTTAAGTTGCCAACAGATTTGCTACAAATCTGGGCCAGTCACCAGTGAGCTACAGCCAATGAGAGTGCGGGACACAAATTTACAGAAAGAGGTGAGAGACATTCGTCTTAGCTCAAAACTCAAAAATCCCATGATTAAGAGCATCCAAACAATCCATACTGCCCACATGTGCTGATGCATTCCTTTACATATATCTGTTTATTTGTCTGCATGTTTTTTCAGAACTTATGATCACGCCAACAGCACTTGTTTATGTTAGACGTCCATTTTTAAACTCCTGTTCGACATCCATGAGGATTGCGTAATTTCTCGTGTGACTTTTCATAACAGAACGTCAATTTGCAGAAGGTGTGATAGGTGACGCCCTGTCGCCGATCTGTTCACACTACACAGCTGTCTGATTCGTGATCAGGAGTTTTGAGGTTGTGTAGTGTGAACAGTTCAGCGAACAGGCCACTTTCAAAATCATGTATTGCGAACAAGGCGTTATAGTTAATGATCTGATGAAGATGATTTTGCTGTATCTCCCACTTCTAATCCAATGTTAGTGATGAGTTAGGATATCTGGTCATGGTTTGTAGACTTGGGCTCAGAATAAACAGAAGAACTGAGGTGAACTTTCTCCCCATGAGTGAAGTGATGCCTTTGTCTCCGGTACTCATCAGTCTCTCAGAGGTGTCAGAGACACCAGTGCAGAAGAGGCTTGAATAATGCAGGAGCCTTCTCTTACCTTCACCATGCCAGCACTCGTCACAGTGACACCATGGTGTGGATGGCTGAAGCCTGTGGAGAGACAAATAGCGGTGGACCTGGACATTACCTAGTAATACACATATACACCTGACAGCCCCCTGGAAGACCCTAGCAATACTTTAGCAAAGCTGAACTAAACTGAAATGTTCTTAATTCACTAAGGTTTTTCCATGATGTCACTTCATGGATTTTTTTTTTGGCACTTTTCTTAATAAATTTGTACTTTGTAAATAACAGAATTGCATGTAATTGACTCAGTACTGAAACTCACCTGTAGGAACTTCAGAGTGGTATCCTAAGTTAATTTGTCCCTCTTTTTCCTCAGGGTTCTTCTCACTGTCCTGCTGACCAATGCTGTAAACAAAGAGAGAATAAATATGTAGACAAGAAATGCAAGCATAGACGTTTGTACCAAAACATGTATAGAGGATATTGTAAAGGGGAAAGGGAGTAAAGGGTTGTGGGGCTAACAGATGACAGCACACCTGTACAATCAGTGTACCTGTACAGTCAGTGGAGCTGAGTGTAGATAGAGGTAGGTGGTCCTGACGGAATGACTGGTCAGTGCATGTTCGTGTGTTTTGCATTATCTTTAGGTATGCTTAGTTCGCCACCTAATGGCCACGAAGTGAAGCTCAAAATAGTAAACAACATTATATTATTTTAGTTTTGCATACAATTATGTTGCAAAGTAAATTATGCATATATGATCTATACTGCTTTTCATTTCAGTATAAAACTGTAAATCTGCAATGTGTGATTCAGATGGCAGTGTTGTCTGTTAATATGTTTACGCAAAAGGTTACGACGGTGTCAGTTCAGTAACATAGTTGTCATTATCTCCATTGTCACCACAAGCTGCCAGATGCTTCTGGCAGGTTCTAACTAGTAAAAGATTGATTCCAGCTTGTTCTGTGGTGGACAAGTATATTAACCCCTGTCTTATACTTATACTTGTACTATTTCAGTACAGAGTGATTACAGACACTTGTGACTGTTCCCCTGTGTTCCTAACCTCTATCTGCCTCAGCCTTAGGGGGAACATGTCTCTTACACTTAACCTTAATCACAGTGTTTTTGGACAGTGTTGTCTGTTAATATTTTCACTCAAAAGTACCAAGTAACAAGTACAAGAAATTACAGTAACTTGTCACTTTATAATGTGTTAACTGCTGTTTAGTGAGACTTACCTCACCTCCTCTCGATACTTCTCCGATTCTGTGAATAAGAGAGTCAAATAGATATGAGGCCTCAAATGCAAGAGTATTTAGATGGACCTCCTGTATGAGGGATAATGGTGAAAAAGTGAAAGTGATTTGTCATTGTGAACACACTCAGTCACACAAAGTGCACCACAGCGAAATGTGACTTCTGCATTTAACCCAACACACATGCACACGTGCCGCAGCGGGCAGCTATCAACAGTACACAGGGAGCAGTGGCGCGGGACAGTACCTTGCTCCAGGTCAGGACTTAAACCTGCAACCTTCTGTTCACAAGCGCAAGGTCCTAACCACTAAGCCAACACAACCTACCAGAATGTGTTAACACTGCACCAAATATCATTTATTCTTCATATGTGGCACAGATTTGTTATTTTTAATGAGGGTGTGAGGGAAAAACACACTGAATCAGAGAGAACAACCAGATTAGTTGTCACTTTCTATGCATGGCCATGAGATAGTAAGGTAAAGAAAGGTTGTGGCCATGCATAATTCTAAGTAAGACAGGACGTAGCCAGCGAGACCCTCTGAGAAAGTAATCTGCCTAAGCTTTTCAGAAGAACTCAGATTATTGTTATAACTCTTACAGCTTTGATTATCTCCACAGACAGACAGAAAGATAGACAGACAGATTCTTTACTCTCTGAAATCAATCTCTTACACAGTGTGCAGTCTTAGAGTGACATATAAACCTTAAGCCACTCAGGCTGCCCATACATTACTGATGTGCACTTTATACCTCTTTTCCACTGGGGCAGTGTTGATGCTGGTGCAGGTGTGGGGCCATTTCTACCTTGGTGCCTTTTGAGAAATGTTCCACATTTCAACAGGTTTGGGAACCAAATGTAACTTTATAACTCTTCCACAGGGCACTGCGCACTCCAATTTTCCCAATTACTGCTACTTCTTTCAGTTTTAGCAAAATAGTGGCCACTTTGTTTTTGCAGTAGCCTCACTATAGCCACTGACTTTAGCTGATCCACCAGTACCAGTCTTTTTTGATGGAAATCTGCAGAACCTGTTCTAGATTTAAACACAGCACCAGTACCAGCACCAGTTTAGTGGAATAGAGGTTTTACAGCTGCAGGCAAAGGGAATAAGGGTAAAGAATGCTGTAATAATGGAGGGAGGGAAATGCATTGAGCTTCCACCCTGTAAGAATTAAGAAGAGTCTAAACAAAAAGTGAGAGAAAGGCACAGAGAGACATTATCCTGCCATCCAGACTGAAGGACTTATGAGGGGTTCCTCATTCAGGGCCTGTAGTGCTGCTAAAGAACAGGTGATCCTGCAAGGCTAGCACTTTTAAAACATCCCCGTTCTGCTGACAGCTCAGGCTTTACTGAAGCGTGTCTTCGATGGAGTGAGGACTGGGGTGGGGGCAACAAATGAAATGAGGCATGAGGTTTCTCATCTCCTGTATGCTGCGCTCATGACTTTTGGGGGGCGGGTGTTGACGTTTCTCCATCCTTGGGAGGACTTTTACTTCATGGAACTGAAGTGCCCACCTCTACTGATCCAGTTGATACACACTAAATGACAGACTTAGAGTAAATTTGCATACCCATGCGTGTGCGTCTGCAGAAGAAAAGCACAGCAATGAAAATCAGCAATGCGATGACACACATCGTCACAGAAACAACGATCACCAGTATGCTGTCGTTTCCTGGAGGCACTGCAAGACATAAAAAACATGAGTTCACCACATATATTCAGAACAAAAATTATGCAATAACTCACTCAGTCTGAACATCAGGTGGGGCTCCAACTAAAATTTTAATTAAGGAAATCTGAACAATTTAGAACTAGAGCCTACAGCAGTTTAGCCCCACCCATTTAGTCTATAGCAGTGTAGCTCCACCCATTCAGCCTTCAGCAGTGTAGTTTTACTATTTATCCGACAGCAATTTAGCCCCACCCATTCAGCCTTTTTGCAAAAAAAAATCTTTAAGAACCCATTTATTTTGATAGTGCACCCTCTAATGTCTGACCACTTGGGAGTTCTTTTTACCTGCAGAAACAAAGACACTCCAGGTGTGTGGTGCAGGTAGAGCAGATACAGATACCAGACAGTCCACCCTGGAGCTCTCTTCCACTCTCAGCCACAGGACACTGGTGACATTGAAGAGTCCGGCATAGTCTTGGACACTGCTGCTGTTGAATTTGCTGCTGTTCACTGCGGCACCGTTAACACTCCAGCCCACTGCAGGGTCAGGGTACCAGCCCACAGCATGGCACTGCAGGGCAACCTGTGCCCTGACCTGGACTGACACATTTCCGCCCAGTATCATCACACTGCCTTTTTCTGCAGAGGAAACCAGGAGGTCAGGTTTCAGCAGCAGTTCCTAGCAGGCTTTCATCTCCATCATCAGACATTAAAATATGAATTTACATGTAAAACATTGTGTGTTTGTCTTCATAAAAACTGTAAAAGGCAACACTATCAATTCTATACAATACAGTTATGATATCTGGGCCATGATATGATATTATTGAGATTTTGTACTTGAAATCGTATGTTACATATAGCTGTTTTTCTGACTCTGAATATTCACACTTGGTGCTGCTGTATTGATGTAATATTGAAAATATTAAAATACTACACTGTATGGATTCCCCCCATCCCTGCACCTCTAATAGATATGTTAGTATTAACCAACAGGGTGTTTGTGAGGGAAAGTTAGTGATTATTTGGCATTGTGAACTCAGCACACAGTGCACCACAACAAAATTCAACCTCTGCATTTGACCTATCCATGTAGGAGCAGTGCTCTACACTGCTCATTCACTGATCATATATTACTGTACATTTTGGCTGGTTTTGTCACTTTTGGACTTGCGTTGGACAGTGACCTGCTGATGATACAACTGTGAGTGTGGGGACAGACACTGAGTACACCAGTTCTGCTTTCACCTGCTGGAGGGACAGTGTGGTGGTTAGTCAGGCAGGAGTGTGTGTAAGAATGACAGGTGAAGGAGGAAAAGGAGCAGAGCACTGATGGACTTTAAATCTCAGTGGTGGACTTCTGCTCCCTGTTGTCCTGCTGAGCCTCTCCTACCTAGGAATTTATTACACTGCCCAATCGATTCCAATTACACAAGCCCCCTCATTGCTGGCTTCAACAATGACCCACCAGCACCACAGCCTCCATTTCCTCCCAGCCAGGAGTGAATAAAGTTCTCCAGTTAAATACATCTCAGTCGATGCTCACACCTAAATCACTAAACTGACAACTTTCCACAGCCCCCTACCCACACACACAGCCAAAACACACAGCTGACACACACAGCCGACATGCACTGTCAACACATACCCAACAAACACAGCTGGCATCCACAGCTGACACATGCAACTAACATGCCCAGACGGCACGCACAGCTGACGCACACAGCCAACATGTACAGCCAACACACACAGCTATTACACAGCCAACATGCACAGCTAACAAGCACAGCCAGCACACACAGTCAACATGCACAGCTGACAAGCACAGCCAGCACATACAACCAACATGCACAGCTGACAAGCACAGCCAGCACACACAGCCAACATGCACAGCTGACACACAGCCAACACACACAGCCAACATGCACAGCTGACACACAGCCAACACGCACAGCTGACAAGCACAGCCAGCACACACAGCCAACATTCACAGCTCACACACACAGCCAACACACACATCCAACATCCACAGCTGACACACACAGCCAACATGTTCAGCCAACACACACAGCTAACACACAGCCAACATCCACAGCTGACACACACAGCCAACATGTACAGCCAACACACACAGCCGACATACACAGCTGACATGCACAGCCAGCACACAGAGCTGACACACACAGGAAACAAACACAACCAACACGCAGAGCCGACAAACACAGCCAAAACACACAGCAAACACATACAGCCGACACACAGACAGCTTATACGTAGCGCAAACACATACAGCCAAAACACACAGCCTCAACACACAGGCGATATGCAAGGCCAAACACACAGCAAATACATTCACCCGACACACACACAGCCAACACATATACAACCAACATGCACACCCGACACACACGCACAGGAAACACGAACAGCGACTATATGTAGGCCTGTTTGTGCTTGGATCGCTCACCCTTTCATTTATAGCCATTGTTATCTTTGGTTTTGGACCCTTTTGTTTATGGAGTGAAAGAATTAGTGTTATTGTGAAAAGGTCAAAAAAGAATCTGTTCAACAGAAGGAGGGGCACACCCACCCCAGTACAAAGCCAAGCATGGACCACTCCTCAAAACACAAGACCTTTTATTAAATCACATCAGCAAAAAACGTAATGCCAGTCCCTGTCTTTGTGCCCTGAAGCACTGCTGCCACTGTGGGTAAGTTCTTGGAAGATTGTGCATCACATCTATAGGTGTTAATAATGCAGTAATGCTTCTTTTATGGCTAGAGTACAATTTGAATTAAAATAAAGGTGTGTACAGTAGGACTTGTACTATGGATTACATTAGCTTTCCAGGAATCTAGCAACTGATTTTGGCGCTTAATTAAGTAGTAACGTGCATACAGTTTATAATATTTATATACATGCATACACATGACATTTGAAACAAGGCAAGTGTAAAACCAGGACTAGTAGTCAAGATCTGAGTCAAGTCCAAAGCAGTTTGAGTCTGAGTCATGAACCAGCCAAAAGAGTGTCATGTCTGAGTAAAGACAGAGTCCACAGAGGTTCAAGTCAGAGTGAAGAGTGATGAGAGATGACAGAGAAAAAACACAGTTAGCACAGTTGTTAAATCTGTTTTAGATTATTATTATTATTATTATTATTATTATTATTTTTATTATTATAAAACACTGAAATAACTTGCTGAGTGACTTGGCTACCGAGGTTACTGCACTCCAGTCGTCATTTATAAAGCTAAAGTCATCTTTCTTTTCAGTTCTGGCAACATTTCACCTTAAAAGCAACATTGTGTCCTACATTTACCTGACGCTTTTATCCAAAGCAACTTCCAAGATGTGGAGCAGAGTAGTGGGACGGTACCTTGCTCAAGGGTACCACAGTAGTGCCTGAGCCGGGACTTGAACTTGCGACCTTCAGGTCTCCAGCGCAATGTCCTAACCACTAGGCCACCACTGCCCAGAGTCCTGCACCATTAAAGATGGAATAAGCAATTCCATCTGCATGATAACAAACCTGGACCAGTCTGTCAACAAAAGCTTTTTTTGTTTAGTAATCCTTAACAAAAAAATGACAAGAATTTTTTTTTAAACAGTAAATTAAGCAAACAAACATTAAAATAGTGGTTAAATATGACCTAGATCAGGAAACACACATTTGTTTACACCCTTCCAGTGATGGTTACTAAAAGCAATCTGAGTTCCAATAGCTTGTGGATAATGCTCAGACTGCTGAACAAAGCTTTAATATAACCTGTAGTTTCCCTCTTTATTATAAAATTCCAAATGTGATTTTCAAATTGTGTAATCATGACAGACCCAGGGTAGAGAAAGTACCTTGCACTGACAGAGCTGCAGACTGTCTGTGAACATTACCAGGCAGTAGTTCACAGATAACCTCCTGAACTGTGGGGCTGAATGTTGAACTCTTTAGGACAAATTCCCACACTGAGGCAGCCGAGGATGAGTGGTTTACTGCCCAGATGCTCTCATCGTATCCCAGAGGTCCGTGCATTGCAGATATTGTCAGCACTGATCGGCCATTTAGCTGCCAGACCATCACTTCCCACAGCTCGTTGGTGCTGCAGTTGAAGTGCACCTCAGCCCCCTGCAGGACGGTGACGTTTCTGGGTTTCAGCTGCATCTTACACAGCACCACTGAAGAAGAAGGTATGAAATTTAAGTGAAATAAAATGAAAGTGACTATTTGTCATTGTGAACAAACCTCATCACACAAAATGCACCACAATAAAATGTGACTTCTACGTTTAATCCATCCACACATGGAGTTGGGGGGGGACGCTATCAACAGCACCCAGAGAGCAGTGAAGCAGGACGGTACCTTGCTCAAGGATACCTCAGTGGCACATGGGGCAAGACCTGAACTGGCAATCCTTCAATCACAAGGGTATGTTACTACCCTCTAGGTTACCACTACATGCAAAGTGAGACTTCATGAGGTTAAGAATCAAAGCTATCATTCATATTTTTTCAGCTTATCTCCATCTGCTGAGTCTGTATGGACTATCCTTTGCCACAGACAATCACAGGTGTCTAGAATTCAAGAGCCTATTTGCCTGAAACCATAGATGTCAGTGGGCAGACACTTAGTTCTGTGGAAAGTTTGAAAGGCCTGAACTGTATAGAGTGAGGTGGAAACTCGTACAAGGGGATAGAGCTTTTTACTGGACCCAGGATTGTTTTTTCCCAAAGACTTTGGTAAGGATAGTTAAATGACGTCAGCAGAACCAAGTCAGGCCCTCCTGACCTTGTCTGGACTATACTTTAAGTGAACACTATCTGCTGGAAAGTAGTCACATCACTCCCTGTCTCATTATAAGTAGTGTAAGCGCTTGCACAGAGATTATCACACAAGAAAAACGTCTTTAAGAGTAAAAATGGCTTCTGATTTTATTGCTTCCTGCACAGCATTAATATATCAAACAGCACCAACATTAAAACCACAGGCAGGTGAAGTGAGTACCACTGCTGGTCTGGGGTCAGTGGCTCCTGCAAGATATATTATACAGCTAGTGAACAGTCAGTTCCTGAAGTTAAGTATGACAAGCAGGAGCGTTAGGATCTGAGGTGATGGCTAGACAACTGGGTCAGAACATCTCCATCATGGCAGCTCTTGTAGGGGGTTTCCAGTGTGCAGTACCTACCTAAAATGCATGAAAGGGGCCTGCACAATGTAAGGCAGGTGGTTTTGATGTTATGGCTGGTCTCTACAAATTTTTCCTTCTGGGAAACAAGTCCCATGTCTGGATGAACCACTAACACAGAATTACAGCCTCAGTTACAAACACCTTCAACTTAAGAACTAATCGTTCACTGACAGATTTCAGCAGCTGCCCACAGAAAGATTCAATGACTGTCTGTGGACGTTGTTCTCTACAGATGGCAGACAGAGATCGGTATGAACAGTGTTAAAGAATTCCTTTACATGGGCAACCCTCACCTTCAGCCACACACACTAGAAGCACCAGATGGAGGATGAGGAGAATGCCATGCATGTTTGCATCGAAGTGGTCAAGCCATTATTCCACACTGCAGGAACGCAAGAGAGAGAGAGAGAGAGAGAGAGAGAGAGAGAGAGAGAGAGAGAGAGAGAGAGACAGAGTACTAAAACTTATTACACTACAGTAAATGTCTGGATGCAACAAAAATTCATGCAGCTAAATTAAGACAAGACTGAGGTAGTTCTGTTTGGGAACAAAGAAGGAAGACCACAACCCAGGCCTTAAATCTTGGTGTAATCATGGATGAGGATCTTAATTTCAGTGATCTCAAAAAAACTGTAACTAAATCTGCATGCTGGTATCTCAGGAACATAGGTAAGATAGGTAAGATGTTCAGTGTTTTTAGGGCCTGGAGAAACTTTTTTATTCCTTTATCTCTTGCAGGGTAGATTATTGCAATGGCCTTCTAATTGGCTTTCCTAAGCTCCAGCTTATTCCAAATGCTGCTGCAAGAATTTACAAAAAACAATAAAAGAGACATTACTCCAGTCCTCAAGACCTTACACTGGCTTCCAGTCAACTCCAGAACTGAATTCAAAGTCTAACTCATTGTCTATAAGTCACTCAATGGTTTGGGAACCAAATATTTTTTGGAAATGTTTGATAAATACCAGGCTGGAAGAGCTTTTAGATCAGCAGGAGATGCTCAGCTAGTGGTGTGGAGGGTTGTAAGCAAAAAGGGTGAAATGGCCTTTAGTCATTATGCTGCCCACTGCTGGAACCAGCTCCTCATGTAGATCAGATCTGCTCCAACTGTTGCCAGCTTCAAAAAGCAACTAAAAACTGCATTATTTTCGACAGTCTTTAATTAAAATTCTATTTTATCTATTTATATATTTTAATTTTTAGTTTTTATATTTTACTTTTATATGCTTATTCACCTTTTGTTTATTCTTTTTCATGCCTATCGCTGTAAAGCACATTGAATGACCTCTGTGTACCATAATGTGCTATATAAATAAACTCGCCTTTCCTTGCCTTGCCTTACATTACAGAGACTCCACACCTTTAAAGGAACAATTCAATAAAAATCAGACCTCAAAACAGCTTCACTGAGAGCCCAGATGTGGTCAATCACGCAAGGCATGTTTAAGGCTAAACATCTCCTTGCAGCGCTAAAGTTTAGTTCATAGTTATAGCTCACAGTAAGTCAGACTGTGTCCTTAACCACACCCATTAGTGAAGTGAAAGTGAAAATTTGTCATTGTGAACACACTCAAGCACCACAACAAAATGAATCTTTGCATTTAACCCATCACATGTGCAACAGTGGGCAGCTATCAACAGCGCTCAGGGAGCAGTGTAGTGGGATGGTACCCAGTGCCCAGGCCGGGACTCAAACCTGAGACCTTCAGGTCTCAAAGGCAGTGTCCAAACCACTAGGCCACATCTGTCCCACCTCATGAAGAGCTAGATGTTGTTTGAGCTGCTCCACACTTTTTCCACAGCTATTTATCTATCTATCTATCTATCTATCTGTCTGTCTGTCTGTCTGTCTGTCTGTCTGTCTGTCTGTCTGTCTGTCTGTCTATCTATCTATCTATCTATCTATCTATCTATCTATCTATCTATCTATTTATTTATTCTAACAGCCATTTGACTTTAATTCCTGTTCTTCCTTAGAAAATTCAAATAAACCCATATAAAATACTGACTACACCAAATACTGCATCATCTTTCATAGTCTGCTTCATTATTTCAAATATTTAATCAGTTCCAATCCTAATCAGTTGCCTATAATCATTGAACTATACTTATTTCTAAACTGAAAACAGTCAGGGTTCTTTTCCAAACCGTTTTCAACCTAGAGAAACTCATCGAGTCAGTGCTATGGAGGTTAATGGAACCAAACATCTTTTTCCTCTAAAAACTCCCTCAGAGTTTGAAGAAGCATTTGAACCTAAACTAAACCCATGCATGGTGGAGAGGTACATGCATGCAGGGCCTTGAGAGGCAAAACAGTCCCCCAAAATAATTGTCATCATCAGCATTTCATAGAGGAAATAAAATGGCTATATTTGCGTTGGCCACAAGACGTCTGGTTCCATTCACCACCACTGTAGAGAAATCCCAGTTTGAACCGCTCCACACCAAACCCGCTCTGGACTGGATTATGGGGGAATTTTGTCAAATGTGGTAAAACTTCAGTGTATAATAGATTCTCTTACCTTAATTATCCTAGAGAAAGTGGAGGTTTTAATCCTTGTTAATCCAGTCCAGCATCTGTGTGTGCGTGTGTGTGTGCATGTGTTAAATATTAGCTGTAGAGAAACACACTCTGTTTTTAGCCTTGACCCCATGAGGAGCAAATACACTCTGTGACTCAGAGAGAAAACAATGTAGCTGAAATTCCCTCCAACAACAGCTCCATGTTCACTTCCCTGTCAGACCTCATGAGGGGAAATGAGCTGCAGTGTGTGTGTGTAAATGTGTAAACACCCCCGCACGCACACAGGATATTCTTTAAATACACTCATTTTCTTCTGTTTGCCCCACCTTTTCTCAATACTGTGTGTGTACGCGTGCGTGCCAAGAGTCCGAGCCCACCATGAACATATAGCTGTCCCCTGTACTGCATCACACATCTGAACAGCTCCCACTCATGCAGCTGTGTGAAAAAATCTTAACACCCCTGATCAAATGTTGTGCCTAATTGTGTTGAAATATTGCTACAAATTTTTATTTAGAAATAGTTTTTACAGATTTGAGTTTATGATGCTAGAAAAAGAATAAATTTCTTTTTTTAAAAACGAACCATTTTGTAAAATGCAATCAAAACAAAAATTTTTAATATGAAAATTCTCTTGAACTTTTATTTAACGTACAAAGGGACAAAGAAATGATGTTAATGTTTTTTGCCAATCAATTTGATTTAATTAAAAAAACAGAATTAAATTACTATAGAACCATGTGCTGTGGTCAGATGGGTCCACATTTCAGCTTGTTTTTGGAAAACTGGACATTGAGTTCTGTCAAAGACAACAATGACCATCCAGACTGTTTTGGGGAGCATCAGTGCCCACAGCATGGACAACCTGCATGTGTAAGGGTCCCATTACCACAGAGGCATATTTTGGGTTTTTAGAGACACATGCTGCCATTAAGGAGATGTTTTTTCCTAAAATGTCCATGATCATTTTCGCAGAACTGCATCAGTTGGTCTCCTCATTCCCCAAATGATTAAACAGTTCAATTAAAAGGAAAGGTGATGTAGCATAGTGGTAAACACACCTCTGTCTCAGCTTTTGTAAAGTGTTGCAGGCATCAAATTCAAAATTGTTTTATATTTTTATATTTAAAGTTTATATTGGATACAGGAAATCTTTTCACACAATCTTGTTATAATTTCATTTTACAAAATGTCCCAACTTTTCCAGAAATGAGGTTTGTAAATCTGCCTTAACTTTTGCATAGGCCATGTTTTTTTTGTGTGTTTATTTACTTATACTTAGAAAATAAACACAGTGTCTTTTGATTAGGGGTGCCAAAACTTTTGCATAAATCTACACATACACACACACGTATAAATGAAGTGTTTCTTGTACAGCACTCTGAAATCTCTTTCATTATTAATGTTTTTATTCTTTAGACTTTAAAAACACAAATGACTGAATTAATCTTCAAATTAATCAATAAATTACTCGTTTACTGATATAACCATTGATGACAGTCTAAATTAAAATGTATGAAATGTAATGGAGAGATGAGAGGGGAGTGTAAATAAAATAGGCGGGTTTTCCAAAAACATATTAAGACTGATTTCACCCAGAAGAGCGAAGTCTCCAGTGAACATATTTTTATTCCAGAACTCAGCTTCTTCAGCACTAAGTGGCCACTTTATCAGAAATACCTACCTTCTACCTACACGTGCAGACTGTAGCCTGTTTATCTGTTGTGTGTGTGGTGTGATAAACAGATGGGCTACAGTTTGTGGGTGTTTCCAATAAAGTGGCCACTCAGTGAAAGTCATGTGAGCAGTACAGAAGTTAAACTGCTGTAACTTCTACTGAACACAGTGCATGCACCACAGTAATATACATACACACACAACCACACATACACATCAGAAGGTATTTTAGTGTTGGGGTGTGTGAGCCGGATTTACACAAATGTTACAAAATCTGTTTCTCAGTAAAAAACTAAATGCAGCCGAACGGGAGGTGTGGCCAGGGGGAAGGTGTGGCCAGGGTGGAGGGGATCATGTGCAGATTATTGTGATTATTGTGTTTTCCAGAATTCTGCCTTTTGAACAGTCTCTCCTGGGTGGCGGTGAAAATCTTGGATGGTGGTCGGGAGTGCGTCTTCAGAGTTGTCCTCAGCAGAGACTGCCACAGCAGACAGGACGGAGTCGTTCCAGCCTGAAAAGGAGGATAAAAGAACTTTTGGGGGAGAAACTGTTCACATTGTGTACACGTCATTGTGAACCCACAATATCTTAGTGAACTGCTGTTTTGTAGATGCTCATTGTCTAGTCATCACAATGAGGCCTTTGTCAAAGTGGCTCAGATCCTTATGCTCAAGAACTGACTGTTCACTTGCTGCCTAATGAATCTCACCCCTGACAGGTGCTATTGTAATGAAGAAACTGACAGTCAATGTAATTCACTTCACCTGTCAGTGGTGTTAATGTTATGGATGATTGGTGATGTAAATTTGTATTTGTCTTAAATCTTACACTAATGAAATGGGCCCACAATTACTGAACACAGCAACTTTATTCATTGGCGCCATCTGGTGGTGAATATGGGTAGTTAAGTACCTTGGTTGTAATAATGTCTTGGGGGGGGGGGTGGGGGTGCACTAGTCCTCTTCTCCTTCCTCTCCCTCCTGTGGAAAAACAAAATCACAGCAGAATTATTCTCCTCTCTGAACCCTTCACTATCCACATGGTGCCGATGCCTGCTGGGGAACTGAACAAGTTTTGCACTGTAAATTAATGTACATGTAAATTAAATTTAACTTTAGTGCCCACACACACTTAGGAGCGACTCCTCATTATTAATTAGTGTAATTATCCATTTATTACAGGACCAGTCAGGCGTGATCATTACACTGAGACATGGTTAGGACAGTCACACAGCTGCTTGTGCTTCAGTCTGTAGGCCTCTAACAGAACTCTTCCTGCCTGATCAGACACTAGGGGGCGCTCATAGAAGTCTTAAATGAATAACATCCTATGGAGATTTTGAACTGTAGTATATAGATCTTTTATCCAGCGGAGACACGCCCCATAGAGCAGCATATAACACATTAAACACCTCTAACTGTCTAATGTACACACCAAATATATACACCATCTTAACCAGTGGAATGGGTCTATTCAGTATAATCTATTATTTATTAATAATGAGGCTGTTGTGAGAATATCTGAATTATTTCACTTATTTCTAGGTGTTTTCATTTAATTCAGATATTCTGTTTGCAGATAATTCATCAATAAATAATCCTGGACATTAAACTGACTGCAAAAGAGGCAGTAAGGAGTGAAATAATGGAATAATATTGTTACAGGTTACACAATCAGTGTTAGTACTGCAGAACCTGTGCCATGCAGTGACCTCAAAACACCAGCATACCTGCGATGCCTGCGCCTCCTCATCTCCCTGAGTCACAGAAACAGCAGGAAAAGTGCATTACCACAAACAGGAGGAGGCGAAGCACATGCACCATGTTTCTGCAGCACACAGACAGCTCAACACCTGCAGATCTGCTCTTTTACCCCTTTAAACCCTGTAACCCTGCCCTACTACAGTGACAGCAGCTTACACAGAACACAGAGAGAAAGATGTGTTTGTGTGTGTGTGCGTGCACGCGCAGCACAGACCAAAGCCATGGAGATCTACCTCACTTACTGGCTCTTCTTCTGGCTCTTCCTGTGAGGAATGGAGCGGAATGAGGGAATGACAAAATGAATGAGGAGGCAGTGAAAAGAAGGAGAGAATGATGTAGGGGTAGAAGGAGTGGAGAGGAAGAGAGGAAAGAGGGGAAAGACTGTGAGGAGAGAAGGAAACTATTCAGTTTAAACTCTTTTGAAAAGGTGTCCACTCAGAAAGGGGCGGGGCTATGGTTGCATGGCAGTATTCTAATATCAACACTAGTGCATTACAACACACAGACTGCAGTGATTTATTATTGACTCACTGAATAGACAAACAGACAGACAGATAGACAGACAGACAGAAAGACAGATACAACTCCAAATCAAAAAATGTTGGGATAGTATGGAAAACGCAATTAAAAAAGTAAATATAGAAATCACTACTTTCTTTTGACTTGTATTTCATTGCAGACAACATGAACACAAAATATTTCATGTTGTGTCTGGTAAACTTCATTTCATTTGTAAATATACATCCTTTCCTGTCAAGCAACACATTCCAAAAAAAGTTGGGACAGGAGCAATTTAGGGCTAGTAATGAGGTACATTGGTTAAATAATGATGTG
>JBBPDA010140016.1:0-21450 GCA_037974385.1 Arnoldichthys spilopterus
CAATAAAAGGCTTGAAGTACTTCAGTTGTGTGTAATGGATCTAAAATATATGAAAGTCTAATGTTTATCAGTACATAAAATAATGAACTTTATCACAATATGCTAATTTTTTGAGAAGGACCTGTATATGTGTGTGTGTGTGGGGCAGGGTGAGGCTGGTAATTTGCAACGACATCGCTATGACTCCACTGGCTTTTTTCCTGAACAATTCTTAAGTGGCTATTTGTCTTCAACTCGCTGAAACACACTCAAACCCCACAGGATGGCTTCTTTTCAGCAGACAGGCGATTAGACTGTGTGTGTATGTGGGTGTGCAAGAGGGTTTAATGTACTGTGTCTATGCTTGTGCCTAAATGTGAGTACCGGTTACTTAAGTCTGTCTATATTTGTCTCTCTGTGTGTTAATTTAATGTCTTTTGTGTGTGAATGTGTGTTTGAGCATGTGTGTTTACTTGCGCATGTCTATGTGTGTGTGCGCGTGTGTTTACTTGCGCATGTCTGTTTGTGTGTGTGTGTAATTTTCCACCCAGTCTTTGTGCCTCTCCATAGCGGAAGAGTTCCCACTGAGACTTAAACGTCCATCTGGCTTCTCCATAATACGCCCATATCTGCCTCTGCGAGTGTGTCACAGTATGTGTGTTTGGAAATACGTGAAGGCTGTTTGAAGGCTGTGGTGTTTTTCAATATTCACCATGCACAGAAAATTAAAAAATTGCTCCCAAAACTATTTTTCCCCTAGTTTCAACAATCTTGAACTGTATCTAAATGCTGGCCCAAGATCTCGTAAATGATCATAGGAAATTTGCTAGGACACTTTGCCCTCATGACATTCACAGACTGAGCATTTTAATGTTTTTATTTTTATTTTTAATGTCCACTGTCCATTTTATTAGAAACACATAACTTACAGCTCTACCTAATGTTTTGTTCTCACTAAATTATCTTAAGGCTGCTATTTAGTCAACAAAAAAAGCACTTGATTAGGCATGATTCTACTTTTGATCATGGACTTACACTATGTGTTAACACTACAAAGACTACTTGCCAACTTTGACCAGATATCTAGCCAGATAAACATCTGGGCCAGTCGCCGTGTGAGCTACAGCTAATGAGAGTGCAGGACACGAGTGGATGGAATGAGGCCGGGGACATTGACCTCAGCTCATTAAAAAGAGCATGGCTGCGTCTCAGTGGACTCAGCAAACTAAACAGAATTGAATGACTTACTTCCAACTCTCCCATAGAACAGGCCCATGATCCATTTCTTCACCCATATCCCTTCCCTTTTATTTTCACATGGTTTTGCGGAACTTATGATCATGCAAACATTTCTTGTTTATGTTGGACGTCCATTTTTAGACTCCTGTTTGGCTCTGTTCACCTGACAACTGTCTGACTTGCAATTGGGAGTTTTGCGGTTGTGTAGTGTGAACAGTATGGTGATCAGAATTATTAGTTTGAACAAGGTATAAGGATAACCTTGGGGCAGTGGTGGCCTAGTGGTTAGGACACTGCCTTTGGGACCGCAGGTTTGAGTACCAGCCCGGGCACTACTGATGTACCCTTGAGCAAGGTACCGTCCCACTACACTGTTCCCCGGGTGCTGTTGGTAGCTGCCTGCTGCTCCACGTGTGCACGTGTGATGGATTAAATGCAGAGGTCACATTTCATTGTGGTGCTTGAGTGTGTTCACAATGACAAAGAGTCAGTTTCATTTCATTTCATAATCTAATCCCCTAATAAGGATCGGGGCATGTGGACACTGTCCAAGGTGCTGAAATGCAGGGCTACAGAAAATCACTATGTTTACATTTACATTTTGTTCATTTGGTTGGCGCTTTTATCCAAAGCGACTTCCAAGACATGGAGCAGTGTAGTGGGATGGTACCTTGCTCAAGGGTACCTCAGTAGTGCCCAGGCCGGGACTTGAACCTGCGACCTTCAGGTCCCAAGGGCAATGTCCTAATCACTAGGCCTCCACTGCACACATATTAGACTTCAGTCCAGCGAACACTACCCCTCCTATAGATCCCTTTAGATGCCCCCTACCCCACTTTCCTAACACTAATGCATCCACTCCAGCCAGTCAAGGACTTCTAAAGAAGTTAATTAGCTGGAGCTGATGTAGCAGATTGTGGTTGGAACTAGACTCTGCAGGAAAGTGGATTTTTAGGAAGAGGGTCAGCAACCACTTCTTTACAGAATAACAATGCATTTACTAGTCACCGAAAATTGTCTACTATCTTTGCTACCTTTTGCTATTGTATTACATAAAAATAGCATATTAAAAAACATCAAGCAACACACCACCTTCTTGTTCTGTGATCCTGATGTATGGGTGGGTGTCACAGAGGTGTTATTGCACTTGGAAATTAGCTATTAGCATTAGCGGTTATCTATTAGTGGAGTTTTTTAGTTTAGTGGTGTTAGCTGAGTGTTTTGGGCTGATGCTTTAAGGGGACCTTGTTCTGGCACCCACATTTTAACCATTGTGTTATACAGTTGTTCAAACAATCAAGCTATTGTGCATGAACAATGATGTAAGGCACAAGGCAAAATAAGCTGCTATTATTGATGTTTTAAGTGTCCTGCAAGTGTGTTAAGCTGTCCATTGATGTATTAGCAGTAAGTAAAAAAGGCGCTGTGATGTTTTACATGTCTCAGAGGAACCCTTCATTGCCCCAGCTTCGTAGCATCATGTGAAATGGGGTGTTAATTAGTGGGTGGGAAATGGCCATGACTGAATCATGGGAGGGACGAAAAGCTAGCAAGCAAACAAAAACCCAAAACTGAATTTGAATTTGCTCTTTCGACAGAATTTTTGCAATGGTGTACTATATGCATTAGGAGTTCAGGGAGGGTTATATTTCAAAATGTGAATTTTTATGGTTCATTTATGTCAGTCAAGAAGCTTGTTCCTTTTTTTTTTGTCGTCAGCAAATAGCTGATGTGGTGGGTCAGTCTGGGTTTCTGTCCATCTCTTAATATACTCACTTTCCCCCAAGCTGAGTCGGCTTCTGCTGCTGGAAAAATAATATGAATTCCCTGAAGCCCTGAAGCTGACTGTGGGGCTGGAGTGTGTGTGTGTGTGTGTGTGTGTGTGTGTGTGTATGGTGTGTGTGTGTGTGTGTGTGTGTGCGCAAGACAGTGAGATAGAGGTAGAGAGACAGAGCACTTGTTGGAATAGTAATATCTTCATTGTATGGGCCAATGGGTGCAGAGCGCTCTTCCTGTACAAAGCCACACTCTGCATATTACCCGCAGTCAAAGCCTCCCATTCTGATAAACACATTTCAGTGTATTTGAGCTTATTTACATTTCAAAATGGCAGGAGCTAATTAGTTGTGACAGAAGGGGAGCTCAGATGGATGTGGTCAGTACTTAGTTTTGAAAATAAAGACAGATAGAGAATGTTCAGGATCAGCTGCAGGAGAATGAGCTGGAGCAGCACATAGTGATGACTCAAAGCCCAACTGGTGACATCCCTTATTATTAAAAATAATGAGTGGCAACAACTTACTGTGGTGTGATTCTGACTTAACTATCTCGTTCCCATGGAAGTCATGTCTATGCTTTAGTAAGATGTGGGAATGAGATAATTAAATCATGGCCAAAATTTAACAATGTATGGAAAAGGCAAAGGCCATGTTTAAGTTTTCCCTTTATTTAATCTGCTTTTTAACAATTAATACTTATACAAATATATAATAAATAATTCACTATTATTTATTATAAAATGAAAGTAACTACTTGTCATTGTGAACACACTCAAGCACCACAACGAAATTTGACCTCTGCATTTAACCCATCACATGTGCACACGTGGATCAATGGGCAGCGATCAACAGCGCCCGGGGAGCAGTGTAGTGGGACGGTACCTTGCTCAAGGGAACCTCAGTAGTGCCTGGGCCGAGACTTAAACCTGTGACCTTACTCACATACTGTGACCCATCCTAACCACTAGGCCACCACTGCCAAATGATATAAAAAATGAAATCATTTTAAAAGAAGCAGTTTAAAAATAATTATATTTATAGTACATTCATATTTAAAACATCCAAATATGGTATTAAATATTTCATTTTTACCTTTCATTTGCAAATGTCTATAAGCATGTTATTTATGTACTATTAACATGTTTGTACGGCCTGTGTATGAGCGACATCAGCGTCTTATTACTCTTCAAAACACAGTGGCTTACTAATCACTGTAAAAATAACTATCAGTTGTCAGGTCTAATTAAAAGGATTAACACTTACACTGAAGTTTGAGTATGATTGCAACTGAAGGGTAACCATTTACTAATAGTTATTTATACAGTTTTACAGTGCATTTCAGCCTCAGACTGAAAAACATGGACTGTCTGATGTAAACTGTGCATTAAAATCACAACATTTATCAGAATCTGAGCTCTCAGAGAATTTTAAACTGAATTTGGCCATTCAGCCTTGTGTAATGGGGAACCATACATTGTTTATCATGTTAAATGCTAGTAGCAAGCAGCTGTCCTCTCTGCACACCAATAAGTCTTTCAGAGAAATATATAGGCCTATCTGCTGAATCAGGAAAACATTCATTCTGTCATTGTATTATTAAATTTAATTTATCATCATAAGTTATCATGTGTTTGCCGACAGGAACTCCACTTTATTAACATCGATTTGGTCTTTTTTTTGCGTGCATGTTGTGCTAAACGTGCCATGATTGGTAATTTATCATGCCAGTCAGACAGCCTATCAGAGACGGCACTTAACAAAATCGACCTGGTCTGGTTTACCAAGCTATAAGTCCACACTTTGGGTTTATACCACTTTACAGCAGGACACAGCACCAGCTAGTGGATTTATTGCTCAACTAGTGTATGGAGCTCCTACCATTTTCTCCCACATTGTTTATCATTGTGAATTCAGGTCTTATTCATAGTCCTTGATTAGCTCAACACACAGAGACATTAATGGTTCAACTGGCAGACAACAATTAATATTCAACACATTAGCAAACAAACAGTTTATTACTAATTTACAGGAAACCTTATTAACCCATCTTACAATACATGTATACAACATTTCTAGGCCATTAATAATTGCTTGCTCAAAGTTGGCTTATCATTAAGAAAGAGCTATTAAAAGTGCTTCTCAGAATCATTTTGTTGACTAAGAAAATATACAATAACATATAACTTTCAGTGGTTAACAAAACACACTGTTTTACAGTGAACTCCCCCCAGTTGGGCACCTCTTATCAAGAGAAAACCTCTAGGTTTACCTAATAACACAGGTTCAGAGAACAAAGAATCCAGACATAGAAAAAGTGATTTAAATATTAATATATCTCAAGGTGCTTGTATGCCCCTATTGGCCTACTAAAAATAGCTTATTTTAGAGAGTGGAGTATGGTAGCAAAAACCCACTGAGGGTTGCTTGCTTAACATTGTGAAAACTCCACTGTTGCTATCTCAAAAGCCTATTATTTAGATAATTAAAATTAGCTAATTTGAAAATGACCCATTTATCATAATTATGAATACTCTTTATAATTCGACTTTAATAGAAAGGACTGCATCTCTTGGCCTTGCCCTGACACATTACTCAAACGGAGTTAAAATAGCAGAAAAAAAGAAAAACACTGATAAATGAAAGATTACATAAAACAACAGGCACTAAATAATTACAGTCATAAATATTTACAGCTCAGTGGGATTTGGTAAGGTGAGATTTAAGAGTAATCTAATCCTGTGGATGAAGAAGTGTAGAGCTGCAGACTCTATATGTCAATAAGGGATAATGCTATTTTTTTTTAAACCAGTGTTCCACCCAAAACCACATTTCATGAACTGTGACAACTAGTGAGTGATTATTATTTGTCATTGTGACCACACCACAACAAAATATGACCTCTGCGTGTAACCCATTCATGTAGGAACAGTGGGCAGCGCCTGCGGAGCTGTGCTTGGGGACGATACCATGCTCCTAAGTATCTCAGTGGTACTTGGCAACCAAACCTTACCAAGGAAAAATTTCTTCACTACTTGTGGAATTTAAATGCATTGTGATTCTATAGATCTATAAAGTACAGACATCGTTTTCAGTTTCCAAAAGACCTTCTCTGAAAGCCTACAAGGTCCTGAGGGTTCTTCACTGTATACCATTCATTGTAAGCAGCCTTGTTAGTACACTCTAGAGATGTTCACAAGCTACATGATGCCAGTACGATTATACAGAATTTGTTGCAAGGCACACCGAACAGGGTCTTACATTACGACCTCTGTGAGTTGGAGAGCTGGGCATTCAGACTGGCCATAAAACACTGCAATTAGTGGTGACAGTACAATTATTGTAAAAACACAATACTCCCATGATATTTTGAAGAAAATCTGAACAAGAATGAAGAAAAACCTATGACTGTACCCATGCTGTTGCATAATCTACTGAGACTAAAGCTGAGGCACAAGAGGATTGTGACCAAAGACGTAAACATGCTGATTGGATTGTTGATTGGTGCTGGTCGTTTGCCAGCTTTGGTTTTCAAACAGCACAATTGCATATCATAAGTAATAGAAAACCCATTCTCCATGTCACATCTCCATAGTGTTAAAGAAAGTCTTCTCACATGCATTAGAGATGATAGCACAAACACACACCATGTTCCAAAAGTCAGAAAAATGAAAGGGACTTGAACTCTAGTCAGCATACTGACTGACTCTTGAGAAAATATGTTAATTCACCTGACAGGTGAAGGGGGATATGGCAATTTCAGTGAAACAATGAAAATGAACCATGGGAGATGTAGGAATTAAGCTTTACAGGTCATGGAATCATTCAGTATCTCCAGAACTACACAATGTCTTTATTTTTGTTCTGAATTTTGTTCTGTTTTTTTAGAGGGAAAATGTAAAACACGTGTGAGTGTCTGAAAACAAGTGTGTGTTGCCTGTGCAAAGTAATGAATGTCGATTCCTTTCCACTTGCAGACAGCAACTTCCTGCTGGGTAACGCTCAGGGACACCGTGGTTACCCAATTGTGTACTGCTCAGATGGGTTCTGCGAGCTGACGGGTTTTGTGAGGACGGAGGTGATGCAGAAAAACTGCAGTTGCCGCTTTCTGTATGGCCCCGGCACCAGCGAACACGTTGCTCAGAGTATGGAGAAAGCACTAGAAGGCAAAGAGGAGTATCAAGCCGAGGTCCAGTTCTATAAGAAAAATGGTAACTATTTCTTTTCAAACTTTCAAAGTGTCATGTCATCAGGAGATCGCAAGTTTGATACCTAGTTGTGCCATGGCCATCTGTGGCAAGGAGTGTCCTGTCAGCCATACAAACTTCATGTTTAAATTGTCCCTCACTAAACTGCAGGTCTCAATCATCACTTGCCTCAAATCTTCATGGATTCAGTAATATAAAAGAATCTTGCTTTAGTGTTTGACACGCTGTGACCTATACAAATGACCAAAAGTGCTGTTATTTTGTAATTTATGGCATTATGACAAAATTTAACACTGGGCCCCAATATTATGTAATTTTCTCTTTAGATAGTGTTCTTTAAGGCCCTCTGTCATTGCTGGAAATCATCTTAGTCTCCTCTTACAGCACCCCTAGTGGCAGCTGGCTACAAACTTCTGTCCATTGTAAGAGGATTTTGGTTTAAATCTTAGGATCAGTTAAGCAAGTTAACTGTTACTGTAACTCTCATTAGCAATTTGCTCTGTCAATGTTCAATATTGTGATATAAGCATTGTTGAACACACAGTTAGGCTATGCCAGAGACATTTTGTGAGCAATTTTAATTGAATTCGCTGTGATTCTCTATGATGAAAAAATTTCATATTAGGCTCAACTTTGATAAACTTCAACTTTTGGTAAAAAAAAAAAGTCAGCTATTATATTATATATATTATATAAGCCACTATTTTGGTTTACTATTAACAAACAAGAAAGAACGAAAGACTGAGTCTGTCAGGAGCTTTTACTGTGTGTTTGTGTGAATTGGCTGTTTGTGCTAACTGCAATGTTTTTGGCTAACCGCTACTGCATTTTCTACTTGTTAACTGCACCATAGGGTGCATTCATTACCAGCCTTCTGGAACCATATTCATTCACACCAATTTAGCTTACATTTTTTTAAACCTACATTTCAATTGTGTATAAATCCGTTGCCAACTTTAGAGACTCTTTGTGACTTTCTCCAAGCCTTACCATTGAGTGTCTCACTCTCCAAAGCCCCCATGTACAATAAGCCATCCATGAGGCAGTCCCTGTAGCAAAGAAGCTAAAAAAGCAGCCTGGGCTTCTTTACAGTGGAATGACTTGCCATGCTGGCTTCAGCAGAGCTGGCACTTGTTCACAAACTCCTTATACCTCCAGAGGATCCCTAAATGTCATGGTAAGGGACCGGTTGCAAGAAGATGGGGAAGGTTGGTGGAAGTGAGGGGCTTGCCACTCATTTTATCCTTTGATGGCTGTCTATAGTAATGAGTAGGAGGCATTAAAAGCATTTATGTACTGAGTAGCCTAATTAACCCTTTAAACCTTGCGTAGAAATATATATTTGGAAATAATGAATTTAATTCGAAATCACTATCCAGTACCCATTTTCTTTCTGTATATTAAACTATAATTTAACATGTATTACATATATGTGTAAGTATAGAGCAGTATATTTTATTTGTATTTCCATAAAAGACATTAAATAAAAGTGTACTTTTTAAAATAAGTTTAATTTAGGTGCACTATTGATATTTCATAATGGTAATTCTACTACAAAAGTTTATATGAAAACATTTACAATTTACATTTACAAAAGAAATACTGGAAGTTGGAATCCATGAGTTTAACAAGTAAAACTTCCAGATAGGTTTTATTGTTATTACTAACATACTCTTTTATGTTTTAGCTAGTTTTATGCTAACAAGCTAGCATTTTCACACTAGTGCTCAGTGTTTCATCAAGGATACAACTGTATATTACAAGCATAGAAAATTTTGTTCTCTGTGGATTTTGTAGGTTGTCAATATATGTAATAGAGGCTGAAAGTGACCATTGTTGCTAAGAGTTAGTGAGACTCTAACTGGGTTCAATATTGAGGCAGAGTACACAGAGTTCTGATAGAAATCCCCAGCCTCCAGCAAAAGCCCTGAAGCCAACAACACACACCACCAAGGGAAAAGCCTCAGAGAGAAAGATTAGTTCAATATAAAAACCTTGACTGCAAGAGTGTATTAAAGCCACAGTCAGCCAATGTGAAGAAAAATACTGAAAGCTTCTCTTATTTATTTCAAAGTAATAACAGTGTGGCTGAAAGGGACCATTAACTAATAAAAACTGAAAACAACAACTTAATGAATATTGAAACAACAAATTTTCATCTTGAAATCTAGTGTCTGGATTTTGTCGCACCTAAATATCACTACCTGGCATTAATATCATTGTAAGGGGACGGGTAAGACCTCCTCTGGTTGAGGGGGGATTGGCGCCACCCAGCGGTCGGCGCGGCCTCCTTCCCCCGAACACTGACTGACCCAACTATTTCCAGGTGCAGCTAGTTAAATAAAATTAACCACAGATTGCATTTGAAAGCAAATTTATGGTTAACATCAAAAATTGCACCCACATTTTTTCCAGATGGCGTAATATAAGCAGCCAACAGATCAATGATCTTTGAGAAAACATGCAGACAACCAAAAGCAATAACCTCAGTTTTGCTTTTCTTAATCAAAAGAAAATTATGAGCCTTCCAACTTTTATGCTCATTAAGACAATAATGAATTTTCAGTAGAAGACAAAGATTTCAAGGAGGCAAAGCTGTTTCAGCATAACAGTGCTAAAAAATTCTATTTCTGAATTATGCATCTTAGAGGGAGAAAAGAGTAAAGAGTGAAAAGAAGATGGATCCTTGGGAAACGCAACACTCAACAGAAGATGAAGAGTAATGACTGATGTTTACTGAACAGTGATAAATCAATTTAAAGGTGCCACCCTTGATTGCTAAATGCTTGAAGAACTAGGCCAAAGGCAGACCTGAGGTCTGAAAGCCCTAATACAGTAACATTACCTGAATCCACTGCCAGTAAAAGGTAATTTGTAACATTTAACAGGGCATGAACATTACAATAGGGTAATTTTACTCACAAACATGAGCAATCGCAAGGACACGATCATTTTTAGCATTTTAGACAAAAATATTAGCCTTCAGATGAGTCGCTAATTATTAAAATTTGTAGTACTCTATGTATGTAGTAAGGTTCTGCTTCTTGATAAGTGTGAGGATCCAGTCTGGAGTTTTCACCAGCCTACCACATACCAGACTGGATCCAAATCCAGTAGTCCACCGCAGCTCCTGGAGAAGACAAGAGTCAGATAACGCTCACCTGAGTTTTGATCTATTTAAACAGGAAGCAACCACTAATCTTTGTAAAGTATTGTCTTGCTTAGCCAAACATACTGTTTCTCTCTGATGTATCTGGTTTCTGATTTTTGGATTTTGGTATTTGGATTAAAATGCTAAATGCTGCATTTGAGCCTGTGTTATTTCCTTACAATAAGTGGTTGAATAACAGAATGTTTACAACTTGCAGGCATTTTATCTGTCTTAAAATGTTATTGTAATGGTCTAAGCCAACAAAAATAATCTTTGTAAGGTAAAAAAAAACAATTGTGCTTAAATCCTGGAGATCTGTCATTTTGAACAGTTCAAATCCAACACTGACACAATGTCTGGGATGGTGTAGGAAATAAATGCAGCGATTAGTGATTTTAAGGGGATTTGTTTAAAATAAACAAACGCACAATAAATATAATCAAGCATGAAGAGTGAGGAAAGACATACAAAGACCAGCACCGAGTGAACCAACACAGGGGTTGAAATTTCCAACATGAAACGAGAACACCTGACAAGGGACGTGATTACGGAAATGAGAACAGGTGAGAAGCGGGGTAAGGGCGTGGCTAAACAACACGAGGAAAGGGAACAAGGAACCAAAACATAACATGGACAAGACACGTCAGGCGTGACACTGACTCATGTATTCAGACACCCATGAGGGCCTTCATAGTGAAGAAATGTCTAGTGGCATTAAAATCTGGTTCTATTCCCCACCACTGTGAACAGTTAAGACACTGTGAGTTCCTCTAGAATGGGAAACTTCAAATAAAATGTTCTGAATTACTTTGTTTCCATTTTAATAAGTACATTTTTTAAAAACCTTCTTAAGCAATCATCTTTGTTTCACTGGAGTATGACTAGGAGGTGACACAGAGGACCAATGTATAGAAACAAGGTTACAAGGGTAACACGGAGAAGGATTGTTAGAGAGACAAAGGATCATAAATGGAAGCTGAAAATAATAGAATGCTGGTGTCTATACACCATCAAAACTTAGACACCGCCTCCATGCCAACCAACTCTGTGTCTTTGTGAGAGATAAAGTGTGATGCTTTGGGGCTGTTTTTAATCCAAAGGCCTTGGGAATTGTGCTAGGATTCAAAGGTGACCATGATTTGTGGAGATTCTGCATTGATGGTTGGTCTCAGGAACCTTGCCCTGTATTCACCAGTCCCATTAAGCATTACCATCACAAACATTACATTTGGGCCCACCAGGACAAAACATTTGGTGGCTTAAATCTTAGATTTAGATTTTTATAATGTGAGAGAGCTAAAGACCATAAAGTATTCATGGTCATGTAACCTTCTTTAGTTAGAGGGCTTTATATATATAAATATAAATACATATATATATATATATATATACTGGCATACTACACTAGTTTCATTATGCCTTGCTTTCTCTGTGTTTTGTTGCAGGAACTTCATTCTGGTGTCTATTGGACATCGTCCCCATTAAGAATGAGAAAGGAGAGATGGTTCTCTTCCTGTTCTCCTTCAAAGACATCACAGACACACACGGGAAGGGTCATCATGGCAGCGCAAGAGACGGTATGAGCATCTGGGGTCTCTCTACAGCCCAAGCTCATAGACTTGGCCCACGTTACCTCTAGAGTGAGACTGCTATAAATGCAATTCGTGGAGAGATCTTTGAGTGAGAAAGATTTCTCATGCCTCAGAGTTTAAAGTGGCTTTAAAGCTTCTGTGTGCGTTTGTAGATATGCAAAATTAGTATATAGTAAAAATCCTCAAATATTATATATAGTATAGTAAAGTCCTCAAATATTTACAATGTTGAACATTGTATAAGTCCTATTGGATGTAAAGTGCTCAGAATTGACCATTTTTATGTATTTTCCCCACCTTTAGGTGGAATGAACTTTTTTTTTAATGGCAAAATTCAAAAAATGTAATGATAGAAACCAAAAATGTTTGCATGACAGGAAAAAAGATTATTTGTTAATACTTTCACAGTGTTCACAATCTATGTCAAACCCAAAATTTACCGACAATGAGCCGAAAATCTTCACATACTGCAGAAATAACTGTAATATTAAGGTGACAATTACCAATTGAATATTTTGTATTGTTAAAGGTCACAGTTTTTCTCTAAAGTGCTTCATGTTGTGTGTAGATGAAAAGAGACAGAGTAGGAAGACTGGGAGCTCTCGGTTGAGCGAGGCCCGACGGAGAGGACGTACTGTGCTCTGCCACATCACCAGCCAGTTCTCCCGTGGGGGCAAGAATGAAGTCAACCTTGGTGGGGTCAGTAAAGTACTTCATTATTTGGTTATGGCTAGTCTTAATGTTAAAGCCTACTTGCTAAACCAAGGCAGCAGAGCATGCAATGCCTAAGAAAAGCTCTATTTATGCTGTTTGAACTGGTTGACATGCAGGACCAGTTTGACCATGTTGGTCTAGGACCCAGAATTATTTGGTACAGTACTACCAACACTGGAGGGTGAAGGCTACCAAATACTCTCTCCACATCTTTTTTAACCTCTGCATTGTACAGCTAAACATGCTACCTCAGCTAATACACACCCATGCCAAATATGTGGGGACAAGGAGCGCCACCTTAGTCACTTACAGAGAGCGAAGATGATTATTGTCTCTTGGAATTCCTTAATGATATCGCCGGGCATTAAACTTACAGTCTCCCAATGATAAGGCTAATAATAATAATAATAATAATAATAATAATTTTTATTTATATAGCGGCTTTCTTAAACCCAAGGTCACTTTACATAGGAAAATTAAAACACTAACAAGCACAAAATCACAAGACATACAGGAGCAGAAGTCAGGAGCAGCAAGAAGAGATGCAGAACTCAGAGAAAAGATTGACAGGGAAGATTTAGGGGGAGAGAATCAGAAAGAAGGAGAGGAGCCAAACCATGAAGGTCTTTGAAGGTAATGAGAAGCAGCTGAACACAATATGATATTGGTAACCAGTGAACTTTATGAGAAATGGGTAAAATATGTTCAGATTGAAGGTGAGAAGACAAGCAGCAGAATTTTGAATGTACTAAAGCTGGGGTATTGTTTTTGTAGTGAGTCCAGAAAAAAGAGAGTTGCAATAGTCCAGACGTGAGGTGATGAATGCATGGATAAGTATTTCAGAAGCCTTCATATACAGAGATGAATGGATACAAGTGTAATGGTGTCTTGTACTTGTGTTGTTGTCACACCCCTGTCAGCTGCGTTGCGTCTTCTGTCAGCTGTTCGTAATCATGTTCACCTTTGAAATCCTCATGTGTTCATCCAGTGTTTGTCGTTCAACCGTGTATGTACTGTGTTTGTCCTGTCATGCTTCATGTCCGTGTCTTGTGTGCAAAATAAACATTGTTTAACATCTAGTCCACCTGCATCTGCTGCCTATTCACAACCGAAACCGTCACAAAGAAATATTATGGAGATGAAAAAATGCACTTTTAACTAATGAACTGATATGAGAATCAAATTACAGTGTGGAATCAAAAAGACCACCAAGGTTCCAAACAGAAGAAGAGGACTCAACAGGAACAGCACCTATATTCAGATTAAAATCTGGATACTTAGCAATGACAGCCTTTGTGCCAACCAGTAAGAGCTCAGTTTTGTCTGTGTTAAACTTAAAAAAGTTTGATGCCAACCAGGTTGTTAAATCCTGAATACAGGCTGCAAAAAAAGAGGTACATTGGCAGAAGTGAAGGTGGTAAAATAAATCTAAGTGTCATCTGCATAGCAATGAAAACTGAGCCCATGACATCTAAGAATGTGACCAAGTGGAAGCATGTAAATTATAAAAAGTAGAGGTCCAAGGATGGATCCCTGGGGAACACCCTGCTTAATGGAGGTGAGGGGGGATCTACTTTTACTAAGACAGATAAAGTGGTTCCTTTCAGTAAGATATGAGGAAAACCAGGAAAGAACAATGCCAGAAATACCAATCGCAGAGAGGTGTAAAAGAAGAATATTATAATTAACAGTTTCGAAAGCAGAGCTTAAATTCAGAAGAAGGAGAATACTAAGGGAGCCAGCATCAGAATTCAGCAGAAGGTCATTGGTGACATGAAGAAGAGCAGTCTCAGTACTGTGGAGTGATCGAAAGCCAGATTTAAAAGGCTCATAGAGATAGAGATAACTTCTAGATGGGTTTGTAGCTGGAGAGCAAGAACTTTTTCTAGAATTTTGGAGATGAATGGAAAATTGGAGATAGGCTTGAAATTACTGAGTTGATCAAGATCCAAGTTATTTTTTAAGAATTGGAGTAACTGCAGCAATTTTCAGATCATCAGAAACAGTACCAGTACTGAGTGAATGATTAATTTGCTGGGAGATACAGGGAGAAATGGCTGAGAAGCAATGTTTAAGACGTGTAGTGGGAGCAGGATCTAAAAGACAGGTAGAGGAGCTAGCTTTGCTTATTAAATCTGTAACAGTGTCCAGACTAATGGGAGAAAAGTTTGAAAAAAGCTATACAAAGCAGCTTAAGGGAGGGTCATAAGGTGTTGGAATAAAGAAATTGTAAATAGACTCAATTTTGTCCTGAAAAAAACTGAAGAAATGAATCACATGTGCACACGTGCAGTATTAAGGGCCAATCTATATTTCAGGAGGTGGTCAGCATATGCTATGGAGAGCACAGTAAGACCAGTCTTCTTATAGAAATGTTTGAGACACCTGCCAGCAGCTTTCAAAGACCTCAACTCTGAAGTGTACCAGGGTGAGAAGTGAGATGCAGTAACAGGTCGGACCTTAATAGGTGCATATTCATCTAACACAGCAGAAATGGACTGATTGTATAGAGACAGAATTTCTCCAGGAGAAGATAGATTGAGAGAAGCTCAATAGAGAATAATAGAGAAGCATGTAAGGCAGCAGTGAAAGAACACAAGTTTACGACAGGAAATGACAGGAAATTAGAGTTTTCTGACAAGATACATACAAAGGTAGATAAAAACTAAACTCAAGGAGAAAATGATCAGTAATACCAAGAGGAGAGCCAGTGAAGGCAACATTACTAATACCTGATGAACAGGTAAGGTCAGAGGGGGTCTATAAATCAACAGAACCACAAGAGGAGTTTTACTGACAGCCTTAAATGCCAGATACTCAAATGGTGTAACAGCATGAAAGTCCAAGGCTTTAGTTTTTATACTATCCCGTATAACAGCAGCTAATCCACCACCTCTGCCCTGTTCCTATGGTTTTGATAGGTACCTGTAACCTGGTGGAGTGAGCAGGTTCATCTCTATGCAGTCATTATTGACTTGCCATGTTTCCGTCAGTAGGAGTATGTCCAAATTTTTGTCCGTTATCAAATAATGAAAAAGAAGGGCTTTGTCAGTAAGAGAGCAAATGTTAATGAGGGCCAAACTTGAAGATCCAGGAGAACCGAGTGTTGCACAGGGGTAGTGCCTGTCCCTGTTTAACAGTTTCAGATAATTAAAGTTTATACCTCATCGCAACGGGGTGGTATGCGATCAGTCGGACCTCGTAGTCCAGATAGAAGGAATGGATGAAGATAAGGGGCATTGAGAAAACCAGCGAGATCTGAGAGCATGATGAACATATTGAGGGCGGTGGGTAATTTCAAGTGTTTTGCAAAGATTGTAGGTATCAGAGTCCAGACGAGGGTGACTATTCTAAGCCGTAACTGAGTCGACGTATACTCCAGGCACATGCTTAGAGGAAAAAACAGCCAGACAGTCACGAATCCAACAGCTCAGTGAGCAGCTCCCAGAGGGAGAGCGGACTAATCAGGAAAGAACTGGTGACGGATTAGGAAAGAGAGTGGGAAAACTCACTCACCAGTAATGTCAACAGGTGCCAGGGAGAGCTGGGAGAAAACACGCAGCAGCTGGGAGGGGCAGAAATCAGGCAGCGGTAGCTGGGCCACAGAGAGCATGAAGGCCAGCTGAGCAGAGTAGAGTTCAGAAGTAAAATGTGTAGTATAACCAGGTGAGCAGGAGCTGTCACAGGCAGAAACGTCCTTAGCATCCAGCAGTAGTCTCCATCAAAGTTCCCAAAAGCCCAAACAAATGACAACGCAAGCCGGGTCAGCATGCTATTGAGTACAGGGAGGGTAGCCAGTGCAACACAAGCTAGCAACAGAGTATAATCCAGTCCAGAAATGTACAGAATTACGTGCAGCACATGTCCATGTAGTCCGAAGCATAGATGAAATTCCAAACAATGCCAAGGATAAACAAAGAAAACAGACAGTAGAGAAACAGACAAACGCTGGCCCTGATCACCCAGCTTGAACAAAGGTGGTTGACCAGGTCTGCCAATTTGATCATGCTTGGTTATGCTTGTAGACTAGCTAAACCATCAAACTCAAAGAAAATTATAACCTAAGCTGGTCTTTAAGCTTAACCACAGAACTGACCAAGTATATGCTTTTGCTTATACCAGCTGGATGACCAGCTTGTCAACAATCTAGAACATCAAAGACGGGCACCGGTAGCAAAGGAGTTCAAGCAGAATCAATCAATATGTTTTAGACCTGTAAACCCTTAGAAAAAGATAAATGAAGGCAAACTGTTCAGATAAGCACCACATGAAGCAGTCAGTGGTAGTGGTGTTTTCATGGCTACAGTGTGAGCTTGGTGCAACATGCTCTAGACTGTGCTTTAGATGCAGGCAGGACGCAGAAAAAGGAGTTTTACTGAAACGCAAAACACAGCTAGGGGAACTAAACTTGTGAAAACAAAGGTCTTAGAACTAAGAAACAAGAACGACAGAAACATATATGTTGGAGACTTGGTCAAGGCACAGATCACACGGCAACGGAACA
This sequence comes from Arnoldichthys spilopterus, assembly GCA_037974385.1. Taxonomy (NCBI): domain Eukaryota; kingdom Metazoa; phylum Chordata; class Actinopteri; order Characiformes; family Lepidarchidae; genus Arnoldichthys; species Arnoldichthys spilopterus. The sequence goes on from JBBPDA010140016.1 coordinate 17,163, forward strand.
CAACAGCTTACCACGGGATACAACAATATATAACAGGTTATAGACAACAGTTAACCGATGAGGACTAAGGGAAACACAAGGCTATAAAGGGAGCACAAATGAGAGACACCTGACATGGGGAGTGACAGGAAATGAGACACAGCTGATGAGATGGGGCTAGGGCGTGGCTAAACACAACACTTGGACACAAGCACATGGGGAAACCAAAACAAAACCATAGACAGGGAACATGTGGGACGCTACATGTCACAAACAGCATAGTTTAAACACAACCTAACTTCCCCAAACTGGAACAAACACAAACTGGTTAAATGGCAGATCCATTTAATCCAGAAATGTCTGGATTGGTGACAAGTCTGGTTTAGACCATCTGAAACCACCTAACGCATAATTAACATAATTTTTCTAACATTTTGTAGTTGTCTGTTGCAGAATTATCTTAAACTGTTTATTTAATAAAACAGGGTAGGTTTGATATTGATATCAGTTTTCTTACAACTCCCATTTACACTATATGTCCAAAATTTTTGTAGACTCATTCAACATATCAACTGAAATCATGGATATTAATAAGGCAGTTATTAGACATTTGGCTATTAGAAAAAAATGTATAAACAAAGATCAGAAAATGGTAAAGGATTTATCAAACACGACAAAATCTAAAAAATAGTACAAATGAATGCCGCTAAGCACAAAGTGTAACGTGCCTGCATCGCGGCAGACACGGGAGTTGTTACAGAGCCCAACCGCAGGGTGGCAGTAAGGGAGCTCACCTCCCCAGTTGCGTCAGTGAGAAAGAGAGGCGTGCTTTGCGAGACTAGACAGGTTGATTGGCCCTGGTTGAATACAGGTGGAAAATTGCGTCGGCGGAAAATGGGTGGGTTTACACCGTCTTCTGCTGGCGCAATATGTAAACAAGCCACGTTGGGGGCTACACGTGTAGCAGTTAGCCTAGCCCACGAGATGGAAACACGGACTAAGCTAGGGGCCAGCCTTTGGGTTACGCCGGTAAAGGAAAAAGGTTACTGGGTTTAAGGGAAAGGAAAGGAGCCCCTGGGAACAGGTGTGGGCCAACTAGCCACCCCGGCCATATAGGGGAACCCTGTTTGAGTCGGCCACGGATCTCCGGGCCCACTGCCATTGGAGTCCGTGTCGGACCGACTCAGGGTTGCTCTCACCATACGGTCGGTACACCAGCACCCAGGGAGAAGGGGAAAGGGTCTCTAGAGGCAGACGTGGGCTCTGAACATGCCGTAACCCCGGCTGAATGCGGGGACCTGCTTCGAGCCAGCCGGATTTCCCCTGCTCTCAGTCGTCAGTGAGTCCGTCTCGCGCTGGCCCGCGGGCCCCAGGCATTAAGGTCCGGGCACGTCTGCTCTTTTTATAGAGCCCTCAACTCGAGAAGGATCGCAACCGATCGGTGCGCTCCTCAGAGGGCCAGAGGCTTATTTCCTTAACTCGAGTCCGCCTGCAGCTGCGTACGGAGTTAAGGAAATAAAAGTTTCCCCAGCAGACGCCCACATAAGCCTTGCTCAGACCTCTCTGCTGGGGCAAACAGGCAAAAGGGAAGGAGAGGGAGACCCTGAGTTAAAACCCAGAACCTTTACCAAATTACTGGCGTGAGTCCGGTGTGGCTAAAGCAAGCAGCCACACCAGCCAACAGGACTTTAGCTAATGACCGCGCAATCCATAGTCCGACAACCAGCGTTAAAATGGCTTTGGCCCAGGTGAAACACATAAGCATGATTGCCGTAACCATGGTAATGCGCCCGGGCGCCAACTCTTACACAAAGGATGTAATCAAAACTGTGTTTTAAGTTCAGACTAGCATACCTAAAGTTTCATGCTAGACAGGTCAAGGAGCGTGACTAGGCCATTAATAGGGTCTATCTAGTAGAAATCTGGAGCAACTGCAATCTTTATGGTTGTTTTCTATTGCAAGGACAGGTTTTGCTTGACATTTTACATTCAAAGCGAAAGTAGCTACTTATCATTGTAAACACACTCAAGCACCACACCGAAACTCTGCATTTAACACATCACACGTGCACATGCGGAGCAGCCGGCAGCTATCAACAGCGCCCGGGGAGCAGTGTAGTGGGACAGTACCTTGCTCAAGGGTACCTATGACCTTCAGGTCCTAAAAGCAATGTCCTAACCACTAGGCCACCACTGCCCACAAGACCTCACCTGCAAATATAGAGAAGAAACTATTAACTGTAAATAAGATACTGCAAACCATGAAATAGGATACTGCAATACATGAAAGGATGCTGAAACCACAGCTTTGCAACAGGGAAACAAGTGCAAATCTGTAAAAGTTATACTACTTTTAGTTACATACTGATACTGAAACTCAAGGGTCAAAACAGCCTTCCTGTGCCATGTGTCATGTAATTTTTTCAAAAGGGCACATCAGCCATATCAGGAACTACAGATGGGCCTCTGATGTTGTTACCAAGCTTGTGCTAAGCAACATTTTGGAGAACACTGACATTATTGACCCCATATTCATGAATATTCACCTAATTTGTATTTAAAATGTGAACTCTCCAGTCCGGGCACATTTCCCCTTGCTCTGTATCCAGTCATTTAGCAGATGTTCTTTCTGAAAGAAAAAACTCTTATGTTTTATTTGTGTTTCTCATCATTTGATGAAGCAATTTTGTTTAAGTGCTGGGGTGAAGGGCAGAACAGCTGCGTGACTTGGAGTCACATGATAAAGTGTACAATCGCTAATCAATGGCCCAAATCACTGGAGCCAACACACAGCTGGGCATATGACAGCAGAATAACACAGGAACATTTGGTTGATGTTGTTATAGCACTAGAGAGCAATTTTAAGATTTACTCTTGGCAGACCTAACAAGCCCACTTTTACAAATGCCAACAAATCTCAAGGCTACAAGCAAAGGTGTGTCATTTTCATATGAACCCCATTTCCAGAAAAGATGGGATATGTTGACAAAACATCAAATTCTGAATTTGTGTATATTTACAAAATACAATTATGTTGGTCAGTAATATTTTTAAAAGGCAATTTTTTGTTCTTTTAGAGTTTTGTTAAGTTTCATGTGAATTAAACATATTTTGTTTTTATTACATTCTGCAACCATTTTTTTTGGAAATGGGTTTTGGACATGGCCTCATAGACATGGGTGTTTATTTTCTTAACATGGGTAGATGTAATGGTTGTGGGTTGTTGGAAGCAGATGCAAGCCTAATGCAGTTTTGAACTGGTTTATTTAAACACACAAACTACACTAAAAACCGAACAAGGACTAGGGATATTCTCAAGAACACTCGGCTAAGGAAACCAACAGATGACAAGTAGCATACAGAATAACTAAGCAGCGACAACAGAAAATGACAACAGAGAACCGACAAACACAAGTGCTGAAACAAACAAAGCAACACATAACAAGGAACACCTGGGCAGAGGAGGAGACACGAGACAATGACCAGATGAGCGAGGTGGGGACATGGGAGTGGCCTAAACAAAATATAAACATGAGACATGTGGATAGGAGCACAAGGGAAAACCAAAACAAAAACACAGATGGGGAAACTTGGCACGACAAATATTTGCTTTTGACATTTAAACCTAAATGGTTTAAAGGGCCCTTATCATGGAAACCTGAACTAACTAAAGTTTCAAAATGTATTATTCATTCCCTAGCCCATACAGGCTTTATATGGAAAATAAGCTGCACAAACAGCTTAGTGTAAGTTCTGTTTTTGTGATGTCACAAAATAATCCACATACTAGCTTATATCCACATATTCAGCAGTTTAACTCCACCCACTAACAGGGAAGTTATAAGCTATGTTTCAGCCTGGACTGCATTATGAATATGGCACAACTATAGCATGTCAGGACAGACTGGGCCTGCTTTTGTTACTAAGGGATATGTGTATTGAGAAAAAGATCATATATTTATATTTTATATTTACTCATTTGGCTGACGCTTTTATCCAAAGTGAATTCTAAGTTGTGGAGCAGTGTAGCGGGACGGTATCTTGCTGAAGGGTACCTCAATAGTGCCTGGGCCAGGTCCAAAGGGCAATGTCCTAACCACTAGGCCACCACTGCCCTACGTCCTATATCATGCTATATTGGGTTTTTTTTGTAAATATTTTTTAACCTTTCCCTGCTCCTGTCTGTAGTCACCACATGCTTTAAGAGGACCACCATCATCTCTGTACCAAAAAAACCAAGTGTGAGCTGTCTGAATGACTATCGCCCAGTAGCACTCACCTCCATAGTTATGAAGTGCTTTGAGCGTAT
>JBBPDA010140035.1:0-21449 GCA_037974385.1 Arnoldichthys spilopterus
TAATCAGTGTGTTTAATCTGTGGGGTTTGAGCTTCATCCTTCACTGTAGTAGTGAATATGGATCAGTGTCTTTATTACACCTGAATCTTGACGTCATTGTGGTAAAAATCCTCCTGATACATCGAAAACATCGTCGCTGCTACTGGGATCACACTCTGACTGAAGGATCATGGGATGGATACGATCCACCAGAGCTACACTAACAGCATGTAAACACAATAAAGACGATTTCTTTGTGCTTATCAGGATTTTGGCAGAAACTGACGCCAAAAGCTGCATGCAACGTGTTTTTTGACACCAGAGTCCTGACAGCCTGATTCACCTCAGTGTACAGAAAGCCAGTCGATCTGCATCACCTGATGCCAAAAATGTCAGAAAAAACTCATCCGTGTGGACGTCCGTGTGGACAGGGCCAAAGTATTTAAGTAATCTAATGCTCATGATAAGATTTCTGTTGTTCATAGCAGCGATGATATGAAGGCCTGTTCGTTCAGCTTTGTGTTTGCACACTGTGTAACTAAACGCAGAGCCCAGTTCTTGTTCCACCACGAGTGGAATTGTACGTTGTCGATGAACTGGAGGCCGCACAAAAGCCTCCATTTGTCTTCAGGCCAAGCTTGTGAAACATCTGCAGCAGTAAAGGTTTATTTTGCTAGAGCTTTTCTCAAGAAGTGCACTCCCCCTCCACACTACATATCAGACCACCATCTGCTGAAAGTTAGGTTTTTCATGCCATTTGTTTAACACTGTGAGCTGTAGTTTCCTCTTGGTGTTGGGTATCACTGCTTCACACCATGCAGCCGTGCTAGAACGCGGTGTTTCTGCCCTCAGGGGAGTAACTGCAGCATTTTCAGATGATGTGCTAAAGAATAGGTGCATTGACAACCGGCTGCTAATGAGTCTGGGTTGTGTGGGGCGGGGCTTTGGAAAGATGGCATGAGTCTGTCAGTTGGTTGTCTAAGTCAGTGACTCAAGTTAGTTCAACATTGTCCTGCCTTAGTAAAATATCCACCCTGAAGGAACACAAACGTGTAAAAACATCTGTCACGCTTACATGTAACGGAGCTCATCCAGGGCGACTTGCAGTCTGATCACATTGCAGATGTTGCTGGTCTTGGCCAGGAACCCCAGTCAACTGTGTGCAAGGCAACAGTGTTATGAAGGCCCTGTCCACATGGACGTCTGAAATCGAGTGTTTAGGACGTGTGTGGCGTCAGGGGAGCGTGGATCGAACACTGGCCATTTTTCTGCTCATTGGAGCAAATCAGCCCATCAAAACACTCTTTAAGGACATACTGAATCGAATGCATGTTCGGATAGCATCAAGACACACAGAATTACAGTCTGGACTGTCTGATTACTGCCCCCCACAGGTAAACTCACAGAATTACAGTCTGAACTGTCTGATTACTGCCCCTCACAGGTAAACTCACAGAATTACAGTCTGGACTGCAGGTTGGAGTTAAACAGAGGCAAACAAACGCAAATGTAACGTCATATTGTAATCGATGGAGCGCTGCTACACAATGCCGAGGATTTGAGCGCCTGTGTGGACTGGGACTTACTGCACTGCCTCAACTATGGACTTTATTTGGCAGAAATACCATTAGTGCAGAACCCTGAAGCTAAATGCATAAACGGATTAGCTGAATAAGTTGGCAGCTCCTTTAAGACGGGCCCAGGATGAAAAGTTTTTACAGCACTAAAATTTGGAACATATGCAGGTATCCCTCTGGTTAAGGCTGCGTGTACTGAACCTGCATGTGAAATACATGGGAAAAAACCTCTGAAAATAGAAACTGGAAATTACAAAACAAATACAAATGCCTTTTCTGATAGACCTGCTACGCGACGTTTCGGTGCACGCAAGCAATGACACATTGTATTGATTAACAGAGGGCGTCTTAATTTCCTAAACCGGTTTGGTGATTTGCTGTAAACTGTAACTCCTATTGTATTGTAGGGTTTGTCCCTCATTTTATTTTCCCCTCCCACATCCTCCCTTATCTTCGGTTCTTCACGCTGACAGGTGTGCTGCCTCACTGCTGCAGTTTGTTTATAAAACATTTTTATTTAGAAGAGAGAAAAGGCTAATCTTCCCTTTCCCCGGCATCACGAAAGCGTTGTGCTAAGACAGACCCACATAGGGGAAGTGGTGGCCTAGTGGTTTGGGACTTGCCCATGTGATCATAAGGTCGTGGGTTCGAGTCCCGGGTGCCACCAAGGTGCCCTTGAGCAACGTACCGTCCTGCTACACTGCTTCCCCGGGGGCCGATGATGGCTGCCCGCCGTTCCACGTGTGGAAGGGTTGAATGCAGAGGTCACGTGTCGTTGAGTGATGGGTTGTGTTCAAAATGACAAATGGTCACGTTCACTTTAATACACGCGCCAACGCTCTTTTCCTGTTGCCCCATGCAGGTTGCCATATAATCAGTACTTCGGCGGTGTGTCCTCGATGAGCAAGGTGCAGTTCTTGAAAATCAACGGCTTTCCCAACAACTACTGGGGCTGGGGTGGAGAGGACGACGACATCTACAACAGGTCGGTGAACCCCCCCCCCACTCGCACAAAAACAACACGCAGCCATATCCTAGCTGCTAGCGCACAGGCCCACACTGCAGAGGCTCCGTCCCGAAACCTGGAACAGGCATCACCTGATGGAAAAAATGATTTATTTACAGTTTGCTTTGGCAGAGTGGTAATGTTACATGTCAGTCTCACACCCTGAGACTACACCGTCTAGATTACAGCTGGCATAAAGCTTTATACCCTTCTAATATTGACACTGTGGTCAGGGGCGGATCGTTGCCTCAGCCAAGAAGCTGTGATGCGCCAGGTCCTGCCAAATCTAGTCTCACCCACTGCACAGATGAGGTGCATAACATTCACTCTCTAGTTATTTCATTACAGTGGAACGTGTCAGGGGGGGTGGGATATACTAGGCAGTAAGAAAACAGTCAGTTCTTGAAGTCAATGTGCTGGAAGCAGGGGAGTAAGGATCTGAGCCACTTTGACAAGGAGCATCTCCAGGATGGCAGGTGGATTGGTCCAGGTGTGCAGTATTTCCGGATCCACGGAATGACTACTGTAGAGTCACCAACCTGTGCATTGGAACCCGAGGCTCACTGATGCATGTGGGGAGTGAAGGCTGGTCCGTCTGGTCCCACAGAAGAGCTACTGTGGTGTAGAAAGTGATGCTGACTGATAGAAAGGGGTCAGAACATACAGTGCAGCACAGTCAGAGCTGTTTCAGCAGCAGGAGGGACACACTCAGGATTTGGCAGGTGGTGCTAGTGTTTAGTCGTGTATAGGCTTGTACTACCATTAAGAATCTTACTTCCAGATGTGGGCTTTAAGTCAGTGAGGCTTCGCAACACTTTCGTTAGTTTCCTCCCTTTAAACAGGGACAGAATTGGCTTCTCCCTCGTCCTCAGAAGCACATTAGCAGTATTTACAGTCGCCCTGCCGGCAGGGAGTCGGCGAGCGCTTGTTTTTTTGCAGTATTGTTCTCGCTGTTTGCAGATGCTCCGCGTCTTCCTGCAGCTGGGCCTTTTCACTGGTGAAAGTCTGCGATTTATGAGAACTTGTTTAGTCCAGAAAACCTTTTTGCGTAGACGGAAAACAGGCGTCCAGGACGTGCCGCAGGAAGGAAGCTCAGCTGCTTGGCAGTAACCCGTAATTGCCTCTCGACATCGCTTATCTTTATTGAGAGCGAGTCCTCATTCATTAGGTGGGAGTGTAAACACAGAGCGGTCGAGCGAGTATCCATCTTGCTTCTCTTTCTCCAGGCTGAGCTTCAAAGGGATGTCCATATCAAGACCCAGCGGGGTGATCGGGAAGTGCAGGATGATTCGCCATGACCGCGACAAGCAGAACGACCCTAATCCCCAAAGGTACGGCACCTGGCATTTGCCCCGCCTGCTGCCGCTCCACCCAGCGGTCGGTGTCTTTCTTCGATTTCCTCGTAAACACTTGCCATGACTTGGTACAAGGTGGCCCTTGGTATGATGTGGTACATAGGACAAAGGTCCTCTGTGCTGCTGTGCTGCTGTTTTGGAACGAGCGTATGAGTAAATAGAGTTAAAATGAACAATTTAGCAAGTTTTTGGGTTTTTTTTGGATTTTGTATACCAAAGGCAACAAAAAGTTCTTTAAATATTATATTTATATATATATATATATATATCTTTGTGTAAAAACATGTGAAATTGAGAAAAATATTGAATTCAATTATAAAATAACATTTGTGAAATAAAAAAAATTTTATTTAAATTTTTTTTGATAAAAAAATAAATAAATGCAGTAAAATGAAATTAACATTGACAAGGTTCCAAGGCGTTGGCTTTGACCAGGGGTGTGCGACTAGAGGCCTGGTATCCAGCACAGTTTGGTGGAAACACGCCTGGTTCAACTCCCCTGTGCATTGCCAGGGTTAGGGAGCAAACGGTGCTAGACACCCCAGGAGCTGGTTTGCTCACCCCTGGCTAAGAGCTTTGTCGTGCTCCCGTGTTAACTGTGCCGTTTCATCCCTCAGGTTCGATCGAATCGCTCACACCAGGGAGACCATGCACAAAGACGGCATCAACTCGCTGTCCTACAAAGTGGTCAACGTGGAGAAGGACCAGCTGTTCACCAAAATCACAGTGGACGTTGGCAAACCGTGAAACCCACGTGACCATGAACATCTACTGGATGCAGTAACCAAATGTGCCTTGGCCTTAGTCGAATATGCATTGGATTTTATTTTATTTTTTTTCCTTTTAAAGAGAATTCTATATTTTTAAGAACCGATATTCTTGCCGTCTTTGCACAAGCAGTGGAGGAGGACGCGTAAATCGGGAGCGCTGCGAGGTCGACGCTGTAGAGGGGATCGTTTATTCCTCACAAACTGACATGCTCTTTACAAACCAGACCCCCACTGTTGGCCTTGGAGACTGCTGCTATGGGGGGGGGGAACAATGCATCTTTTGAGCCAGCTGTTCCATGTGAATCCTTGTGGCATTCCCGCGTACGGTGGCACATATATACGCTTGGCAGTGTGCGTCCGCTTTGGAGTTGTGCCTTTATCGAAGAGAACTGGTGAACGTGGGGTACTGATTGGACCGGGTGGGGAAACATCTGTGCAAAGCCTTCAGTACACGTCAAGCAATAACAAGAGCTTGGGCCAGAGCCCACGTAGCATTGTAGTACCGTGCCTTTCACTTCGATGCTTAGAAACCCAAAGTGGGAGGCCCCTCCCTATCCCGAAATGGAATCTCTGTTTTCAGACTTGGGATTTGTGTTTGTTTGTTTGTTTGTTTAACTGTCTGAATGTTTTTTCTTGGGTTTGTTCCGAATGCAGATGAGTACACTAGAAAACCAAAGCCGCGTATCATGCGCCCAGTCCCCAGACACAGGCCGAGTGTGGCCTTTGCCTTTAAGGGCCGTTCACGCCGCCTTATTTTTGGACCAACGACAGCAAAAAAAAAAAAAGTGTTTTGACAAAGCAGAGTCACATCGAGTCCAGTGCGTTTATATTTAATGCAACTTTATTTCGTTTTTTCCAATTGCGAGTTTATTTCAGATCTCAGTGGGGGAATTGTAGGGTGATTCCATGATTGGGGTGCCATTTGGCTCTTGCAGCTCTTATTTACATGTCGAATCAGAGAGAAAACCAGCTTAACCTGCGTTTATCTGCTCAAAAACGTCTCCGAAGTGGCATTTTCCGCCTGGTTTCCTGGCTTAAAGGGGTAACAGGGTTGAAGGTTGTTGTCAGCATGAAAGTGTGGCGTCTTATCTAATGGCGGGAGAACGTTGAAATGTTCTCGTGATGTTTTTTAACCAGTAATTTGGTGTTAATTTATCGTTCTGGGTAACAGGGTTCCACTTTTCCAAAGTGCCGTCGTCACAATATCTTTGAAAATAAACAAAATAAATTAAAAAAAGAGCATTTTGTACGTGTGGGGGTGGGGGGGGCACAACATTTCCTTTTTTCATGTTTTTAGACCAAATTGAAAAGTCAATGTTGAATGGACCAACAGCCGTGGCTCACAATATTGCATGTAGAGTGCATTTACTCAGGAAAAGTTTCTATTTTTTGGATATACGAGGTCTCGCTGTTACAGCAACAGTGTTGTTCCTCTTGCCATGATCTTTGCGAACTTCAGATAAAGCAGCTTCCTCATGAACGCGTGACTGGGGCGGAAGGAATGTACCGCAAGCGCACCGTTCCTTTACCGGTGATCGGTGAGTCACGAGAGAGGACTTTACATCAGAGCTTGAGACGCGACCGCACTACTGCTCTGATGATTCTGTGGAGGTGAGGTTCCCTTAGGGTGGTTTTGTGAGTTCTGGCGGTTTTCCTTTTGTTCGAAGTTATTTATCTGGAACCCTAACTTGGCTTTATGGGATGGAGTGTGTTTCAAATAAACACGTGTGTGTGTTTGTGTGTATTAGCAGTGGGACACGAATGGCAACCGAATGGTGGGATCACCCTCGAGGTGCTGCTTTTCTGTCTAAAACATCAGGTGCTTTAATTACTTTTTTTTCTCCCTTTTTTCCTTTATTTTCATCAGTGAAAATCAAACTTGGGGCTTCGGGGTTTTAGAGGAATGAATTTTTACAGCTTTGTCTCTAGAAATCGCACAGCAACAGTCCTGAACTTGGTAAACTTGGTACTCGTTTGCCAGAGCCTGATCAAATGACCTCGATCTTCTGAGTGTAAACAAGTGCACGTCCTCTACGGAGACACATTTTAATGCACAGTTACTGTTTACTTGCTGGATTTCACACTTGATTGAGAAAAATAAAGCATAAAATGTGGCCTGTGTGATGGGGCCGAACGATTAATCGTCGAAATTGTGCTGAAATGGCTGCAATTTCAATTTGATCCTGTATCTTCTACTGTCGAAATGTTTTGATTGGGAGAGTTTGATGAGAATGAGGTGTAATAATAATGCAGAGCTTGTGAATCGGTGCTCTGGCACGTTACCTTTAGCGCTCGAGCCTCAAAAATGAAAACAAAAAAAAAAAACTCACTGTTTTTGATGAAAACAATTCATTTGAAGCAAATAATTGAATTTAAATTGAATAAAAAATAAAAAATAAATAATAATCACTGTTGGATAAAACCCTAAATCGTACAGCCCTACTGTGCAAAAAAGTTATGGCACGTTCCAGTAGTGTCTCATCCCATCTGAGATGCAATATTTGTATATATGCACTAAAACCTGCAGATCTTGTTACGTGTGGAGGCTGTGTACTTCTTTTCATTTGGAAAATCAGCGAAAACTCCCTTCACCACGGACCGTTCCGACCATTTGCATGCAACCTTGCTACACTGGGGAGTCCACAGGCAGCTGTTTCAGCGTCGGCTCACTCTTAGTGTAAGTGAGCTGCAGGTGAACCGGTAGCTGTCCAGCTGTGTGGGGCAGATCGAGGTGAGGTCAGGAAACACTCCTCAAGTGGCTTTAATGTGGAGTTTGTGTGTTTTCTTCCTGTGTTGGGCCTGATCTGAGTCAGCCAACCAGCCGCAGGCTTCACGAACAGCCTCTTATGTACTTCGTCCTGCACTTGCCCAATGACGTGGCCTTTATTTTGCACAGTGAAATGTTTGAACGTGCAACACTGAGCTGTAAGAAAACACCACACACACACACACACACACACACACACACACACACACAGGTAGATACGTATTCCTGTCGTCCCCCCATCACAGCAGCTATTGGGCCGGAATAATCTCTAAACTATACGTCAATCAGCCATAACATTAACACTACAGACAGGTGAAGTGAACATTGACTCTAGTTATTTCATTACAATGGTATGTGTCAGGGGGCCGGGATATATTATGCAGCAGGTGAACAGTCAGTTCTTGAAGTCGATGTGCTGGAAGGAGTGTAAGGATCTGAGCAAGTGATGTTCTAGGCGACGGCAGGTCTTGTGGAGTGTTCCAGGTGCGCAGTAGTTAGCACCTACCAAAAGTGATCCAAGGAAGGACAGCTGGTGGTCATAGGCACCCGAGGCTCACTGCTGCCAGTGGGAGACGAAGGCTAGTCCATCTGCGTTCCGGCTGAGTGTGGCGTTATTTCAATATATAGTATGTATAGTTCATCGTAAAGCCCCAGAGGCGTGCCCGGTCCTAAAAAGCAGAACTGGGACTGAAAATATGTTGCGAAACAAGGATTTAACAAGATTTACATACATCACTATCGCTTCTATCTACGTCTGCAAAAATCCAGTCAGACTTGTGTCTATACTGAACAGCAACTTGGGGTGGAGCGTAATTGTTTTTTGTAAAAAGGGACGTAAACGTGTGTAAAACCATCCAAAAACTGGAATATGTAGCTTTTAAAAAAGCTATAAATAGAGCAAACGCTCACAGATGGCATGTTTGAGACCATAGGACCGGCTGAAGCCTAGACGAGCCTCAGTTTTTGAGAACGACTGATCACTCGGCTACACGTTCAGGACAAATGTACAGGAAGCCAGAAGAGTTTCGTGCCAGCCCTTATCCACTGTACAATAGGTGGTATGTTATGGGCTGATGGGATTCAGGAGCATGCATGTCTTTATGCAATTGCCTGCAGAGAACCTTCTAAACCTGAAGTACCTGCTCACCACCATGTCTTTTTGTTTCCCAGAGCCCCTTCCCATCCCCCTCCGAGCCAAACCTCTCCCTTCATGTACTGAGGGAGAAGTCCGAGAGCCACCAGGAGCCCCGGGAGCACTTTTCCCAGCTGTCGGCTGAAGTTGGCAAGTCCTTGTGTCTCGGTACAGAACGTTGAGGTCTTGCAGCCAGATTCCTCAGTTGTTGTTTTTTTTTTCCCCTCCTTCTCCAGCCACTTAGCTTAGGGTTTCGTCACTCAAAAGCACATCTCTTGCTTTGTAAAGCCTCAGAGGCATCAACCTCTTCAGTTAACACGTGTTTGAGGCCAGTTTGGACAATGGCCTTTGATCAGAGCCGGCGTGTGTTTATGTGGGCGTGTGGGGTTTTTCCTCAGGCTCTGTCGTTTCCTTCATTGGGCTGGACGTCGATCTCCCCGCGCATGTAGATGCCAAATGTTTGCTCCTTGTTTTACTTGATTTCCGAAGCTTCTGCTTCCTTTACATTTTATCGCTGACGATGAACCCGAATCACGTTTTAAATAATTAAATGACTTTTTGATTGAATCTGTCTGAGCGCCTTTGTTGGAGCCTTCCACGTTTCTCTTCTCACCCCCGGTTGTTCTGAAGGGGTTTTCAGAAGGCCCCTCGGAGCCCAGAACTTCGTAAGGCCGTTTATGTCCAGCGTGTGCATGGTTCATGATGCAAAACCCGCTCGACATTTTCCTGTGACCGCTGACGAATCTTATCTCGCCTGGGTGTGTGTTCTTCCGTGTTAAGATTCCTGCACACCGACTATAACCGGGTCTTACTGGGCCTGTGAATGTTGAGCCTTGTTTCTAAGTAGGTGTGCTGCACTTTCAGTCAATGATTAACAGGCACTCGTTTTATTCTTGGCTCCTTTCAACAAACGCCCGTCTTAATCTCTCCGTGCCACATTCTGGTGTCTGAAGTTGACCTCTTTCCCTTGAAAACACTCCAGGGCTGAGCAGTTCATTATTTTAATTCTGAAATCACAATTAGAAAGTGTCATTTTTAATATTTCTTGCAATTAATTTGTGCAGTTTTAAGTAAAATCTATATTGTGCAACATCATTGACCGGTTTTAACGGGGCACCTTAATAACACTGTGTAACAGAGTTTATTGTTGGGTCTATCCTGGGTAGAAAGTGTGTCCCTTCTGCCTAAAATCAGTAGAAAATCGCTGATGTTCCACCAAAAACGTTGCTTCTGTGCTCAGGACAACGACATTTTGAAATGTATCAGTTTTCAAGAACATTCTCCATTCGCTTTAAATGCTGAGTAGAACTTCCAGGACATTCTGGAAGTTTCTAGAATTGTCCAGACGTTTCGAGGACGTTTTTGGAATCTTCTAGAACTTCCTGGAACTGTCCAGAAAATATTGCAAACTTTCCGCTCTGAATTTGAATCATTTGTGGGCTGTGGTCATAAAATCAAAAGTGTGTGATAGAGAGCAGTGAATAGAGATGTTTCTACACACGATTTTAGACGCAAGCAGTTGCAACCAGAAATGAAAAATACAGGTTAAACAACATTGCAGTTAAATATTTTCCCCATATCCTTTAGACTTAGCAACTTGAACAAAGAGTTTTTTGTTGTTTGGGCAATAGGCTGAGCAAAACGCTATCGGAAGAAATGTGCAGGGGTGAACAAATCAGACACAACCGATTTCCCTCAGAAAAAATAAGAGAAATCTATATTATTTGATTATAAAAGAAAATGAACAAATGCGAACACAGTAGAGAACAAAGGGCGGTTACTGAAAAAATATGTAATATCAGGAAAACATCAAGGATATTCCGCTAATTCACCTAAAATGTCACCTACAATTTTTAAACATAATTTGCTTCTGTCATCTGAGATACAGGCTTGATGGTAATAGGGTTGACCGGTGCATCGGGAGGACGTGTAATTCACAAGATTTATTTTAATTTACTATGTTTATTATTATTTTTGTGGGGGTTTTTTCCAGTCATTTGGGAAACGGCTGTACTTTTCAAAGTGACCTTGTCATCCGCTCTTGCATCACAGAAAATACAGTTTAGGTTCGGTAAAGTTAAAGGTACGTTTCCTCCACCTGTAGTGAATGAGCCATAAAAGGGGGTGTTGGGTAAATGTGAGGTCACATTTGTGAAATGTTTAGTTATATATAGTTTTCCTGTTCAGGGCAATGCGCAGGTATGCCTGTGTAGTCATCGACCACACACCACGCGTGCAGGTGAGGAAGAAAATCACTGGAATGTTCCTTTTGGCTCGTCTTCATGAGGAACAATAAGGATCAGAAAGCGCTGGGCGGGCGTTAGGGCAGGAGTTTCTTCTCGTTTCCGATCTCCTTTATCAGCTTGACCAGAAAGAGGGAGTGACGTCACTGATCCTCGACGTTGGCACAGGTCCTCGCGCACTTCCCGCAAGACTGAAAATTCCCAGGTGACAAAACGCCAGCGCTCCTTTAATTCCGGGTTAGCCGGGGCCTGATCCTGGAACAGCTTGGGGGAGCGCCGTCTCGGTGGGCCGTTTATTTCCTCGTGCCACATCCCTGAGATCAGAAGTAGGTGCAGCGGCACAAACCACGAATTACTCACGAATTACTCGCACCTTTCCTCGTCTAAAAATAGGCCTTAAACCACCAAATCAGTCATACGGAGTCTTTCAGTTGCTTCTACAGGGAAGCAGTTACAACGCAGCTCTATTGCACGCGTCATCGTGAAGTGAGGTCAGAATGACTCATTTGTCATTGTGAACACACCTCATCACACACAGTGCGCCACAATGAAATATGAGCTCCACAAAGCCAACAGTGCCCGCGGAGCAGTGTAGCAGGACCGTACCGTGTTTAAGGGTTCCTCAGTCAGGCTTGGGCATTTGCGACCTTCAGTTCAAAGAGGCAAGGCCACGAGGCGGCTGCCTGCGGTGGGGGTAGTGCGGCCAGCTCTCGCCTATGCAGCCTGTGTTCAAATCTGCGAGGCCTATCGTTGGGGAAGCTGTGGCCTAAAGGTTGGAGAAGCAGGTTTGTGACCGAAGGCTCAGTGGTTTGAGTGCCTGAACCAGCAGGAGCTGCCCAAAGTGGCTATGAGCAAGGCACCTAACCCCCAAACTCCTCCCCGGGTGTTCGCGCTCACTGCTTCAGACCGGTGAAATGTAGAGGAGAATTTCCCCCCAAAGTAAGAAGTAAATGTCCGTTTCGAAGGTGCAGTAACATTTTCCCCATTTTTCTTCCTAATTCAGTCATCTCCACATCCCTCAACTGCCTAGGACTTTCCTGAGTCACGCAACACCACCACTACTGAAAGGGTGAAGCTGAGCGTGTTCGCTAAACCTTAGTCACATGGAGCTCCGCCCACATCATCTCAAACTGGATGCAACGCGCTAATCGCCAGTTCTGTTACGTCACATGTGCTGGCTAGCATCACTCTTTGATTGAGAGAGTGAGTTCAGGCCAGGGTGGAGGGTTAGCTACGCTAAAACCACACAATAACAACTACACGCTGCCACGCCCCACTGAGTAGACAGATGCAGCTACTTCAGGTCACGACAGAGCATTAACAGTAAATACAGCTGACGTGGCGATTCTGTTCAGCCTCTCTGCGCAACTTCACGGACAATACCTAGAGGGCGGTGACTGTTTGCCCTGGGCCCCCGTGTCTGTTTTTAGAGTTTGCACATGCTTAAAAGTCATTTGTCACCCTGTCCTGGATTAATTGAAGCCAGTTAACAGGCTTAAAGGATTTACAGCTTTCTCAACTAGTCCGACTGCATTTGTTTTCCAGGGTCTGGAGATTTATAGAAAACCTGAATTCATGAACACGCTGGAGGCCTGTGCCTTGGACTCTCGCAAACCAAGGAGTCTCTCAGAAGCCAAGTTATGAGGTTCGGGCACCTTGGTAAAGCCAAGCCTAGAAAATTCCCATCGCTCTGCTCCGGTTAGGAGCTTTAACACAGTTCGTTGTTTGCGTTTATGAGCCTTTTTGACACCTGTAGGCACACGCAGCCCCACGGTAAACTCCATTATTACTCACAGGGATATGATTTTGAATGCGTTTTACAGTAAAAACGAATAACAAATCAGGTAAAGCATCTGCATATCTGGAGCAGGACACTGGTTTCTACACATCAGCTCTTCCACGCTGCTGTACTTCCTCTGACTGGGTGAGGAGAGGTTCATAAGACCTCTCTACCATCTCTCTCTCTTTGGCAGCTGGCCCAGGCTCCATATAAAGAGGTAAGAAAAGTGGTAGTAATGACACAAGCAGTTGAACACAACATGCAGTGAAACGTACCTATGAGTTTTACCCAACTCGGCCACAGGCTTGCCCCTACTCCTCTATTACACTGACCCTGTTCATATTGTATTATACTGTGACCGTTATTTTAAAAACAGCGAGGTGCTGAACCAGGGCCGGCCCTGACAATGTTGGAGCCCTAGGTGAGCTTTCCAGACGCATGCCCCCTAACTTCTGTGTCTGAACATTAGCCAGTCCTGGTGCAGGGGGTGGGCCTTATCTGAATGTAGGTGGGGAAATGAGTTGAACTCCCCCTTAGTCGCAATTTACACCCTAGGCAACCTCTCATGTCCCCTGTGCCACAGGCCGCCCCTGTGCTGGACCATTCTCAGCCTAGCAGTGACCCTTATCCCAGCAACAGTCCACTACCAGCCCCCCAAGTCTGATCCATGGATCCCCACCTCACAACTACCAGCAGTATGGAGCTTCATGAGGTGGAGAATCAGACTTCAGCTGAAGCAAGAATGGGCTCAGTTTCCATGTGCAGAACTGCAGCAGTTCTTCTACTCCATTCTCAAACGATTAAACAGTCCAGTTAATGGAAACAATGATGTAAACACACCAAACAATGCAAATCTTGGCCCAAACCTTTCTGTAAATGGTGTTGGTGTTTAAAACCAAATTGAAGTGAAGAATTAAGCGCCGAACAACACGACGGCGGGAAAGTGTAGCCTATGTGTTCTCGGAGTGGAAACTTGAGCCCGGAGCTCTAGCTCAGTCAGTCTGTCAGCAGGCCGGGGCATGTCGAGCTGGGCTCCTGCGGGGTTTGGCAGCGCTGCACGTTCAGCGCTCCAGCAGCCTGAGAACCAGCCAGACTCATAAAGCAGTGGCTAAGCCAATTTGCTGTGAGACATCTGTTTGTATTTGGACGGCTTCTGAGAAAGACTCCTCACCCCCACCCCCTCATTTTAAAATTTGCTTAGTCCATCAGTTTTGGCTGCTTTTCATCTAAACCGTACATGCGTATCACTTACACCCATCAGCCATAACATTAACACCACTGACAGGTGAAGTGAGTAACATTGACTATATAGTTATTTCATTACAATGGCATGTGTCAGGGGGTGCGATATATTTAGGCAGCAAGTGAACAGTCAGTTCTTGAAGGCGATGTGCTGGAAGCAGGAGCGTAAAGTTCTGGGCCGCTTTAAAAAGGATGTTCTAGACGACAGAGCCTGAGCGTCTCCAGAACGGCAGGTCTTGTGGAGTGTTACAGGTATGCAGTAGTTAACACCTACTAAAAGTGATCAATGGAAGGATGACTGGTTAATCATGGGCACCCGAGGCTCACTGATGCACGTGGATCCAACAGAAGAGCTACCTTGGTGTAAAAAGTGATGCTGACTCTGATAGAAGGGTCAGAACACACAGTGCAGCACAGTCCGAGCTGTTTCAGCAGCAGGAGGGACACAGTATTAGACAGGTGGTCTTAATGTTATGGCTGAACAAAACTTCATCATAGACCATTTTTATTGGCCCGTTCGTCATGAAACGTTCCCATGAAGTAACGAAAGCATGATTGTTAGTAGGGAAACAATAATGAGGCGATTAGGGGGTTTTATTAAATTAGTGATGGTTATTTTGTTTTGTTATTTGTAATTTTTTTATTACATTTATTGATGATGACACACATTCATTATCAACCCCCTTCAGCATTTTCCTATTCTGTCATTACACTACTGTTTACACACGTTGTTGAGAGACACTCAGAGGCACTATTTTGCTTGGGGCCTGGGGGTGAGAGGTGCTGTGCTAAATCACTATTTGATCTGACAGCCAGTATGTGCATCGGTGGCATAGCTACGCTGTATAAGCCCCTCACGCTCCTTGTGAAAGTGGCCTTCAGGCTCTGTAAATTGCTATGTGATTTCTATTGGTATAGAGCCCATATCCTCATTTTTTCATAGGTAAACATTGTACCTTTTGTACTTACCATTGTACAAGTCTCAGTGAAATTTCAGCGCAGAAATGCACTTCGGGCCCTTTCCTGAATCTGGGGAGTGTCCGATTTCTACTGCACATTGTTGTATTTCCACTCTGTCAACGTTCTCTGCATGTCTTTGATGCTGACTGTCAGGCAGAATTTCTGCTCAATAAATGACGACATTTTAGACTATATTCTACATTCATTTCCTGTTTTTAGCCACAGATTCCACTTTTGTGAACCTAAGGCTTCGGGCTTTCTGCTCTGCTGCTCCACGCCTTTGGAATGCCCTTCCTGATCATCTGAGGGCACCCCAGCCTACTGAGACTTTTAAAAAAGGACTAAAAACATTTCTTTTTAGTCAAGCTTATAACTCTTAACTCACTGGGCTTGTTGTTATTAAGATGTGTTTTACTAGTTAACTTGTCTTTTTAATGTTAAGGCGTCTATTTAACCCCATTCCAGCACCAAAAGATCTCCATCCACAATCCGTCCCCATGATTACAAGAGTGTGACCTTACCAGAGATCCCAAGCATGTCTCAGAAGTTAAATTTAAGGAGAAAAGTGGAAAATGAGATTGTGCCCTTTGATCCCAGTAATGACCTAATGGCCTAATGACCAAACTCCTTATCCCTTACAATTAAACTGTGTTTTCGTTACTGTGTCTTTAAGACCGATGACCTCTGATTGGCTGCCCTCATTCAGGCTGACGCACTTCAATGGCTGAGGCTAAACTGCATGTAAATGGTTTGGTTTTTGTGACATCACAAAGGCTGCTCAAAACGGTCTGGTATTGGTTTCCATATATAGACTGAATAGTTCGGGGGGGGGGGCAGTACGTTTTAAGCTCTTTAACAGTATTTACACTCCTTTATTTATCGGAACAAAGGAAAGTCCGTTTGTTGTCCATCATACAGGCCCTTAAATCTGCCATAGAAGTAAAACTGCATAAGTAGCGCTATAAGGCGTCTAGTAAAGGCCTTAAAGGGCCTGGTCACATTGGTAACCCCAGGCCTCGGCCTCTGGGCCCATAGTTAAGCCGCTGGTATAATGGGAGGGAGGCTGAATGGATGGACAGTGTGTAGGTGTTGCATTACGTCTGTGATTGCCAGTGTTAATGACGTCCATCCTTGTTGCAGAGCCGCACTTCGGTGCCTCACAAATGTGTTTGGATGGAAGCTGCTATTAACCCTAAGGGGATCAAATCAAATTATGGACAAAAGCTATTAGCAATCACTTATAAAGAAAATTACACTTAAATATGTTTCCAGTGCAGTAAAAAGTACATACTACCAGTTTCCCTTATGTGTGTAAGTACTACAACCCTCATGTACAGCTGAAGCATCATGTCGAGGTGCAGGACAGAGCTCTGAGCGGTGCACCTCAAACTGAAATGTAGTTTATTTATTTAATATAATATTGACCTGTTTTTCTGTACATTACTGTACCTTTATTTCACTCTAAAAATGTAAAGTTATAAAAGTCAGAAAGTCGTAAAAAAAGTATTTTAATTTCATTCTTAAGATCACAACATTTCTCCAAACATGCTACAGATACTGCCAAGCTGCCTCTGCTCTGCGTGTGGTGGATGGGTTATATGCAAAGGTCATATTTTTTGTGGGGCACTTTGTGTGATGGAGTGTGTTCACAATGACAAATAGTCAGAAATTATTTTCTGTACTTTGTATAATTATAATAATATTATATAACAATAATAATATTATTAATATAATAATATAATAATAACAATAGAAACAATTAAATAATATATAAATAATAAATAATATAATAAATAATAAGAAAGAATACCATAGGTATATAATTTATGATCATAATAATATGATAAAGGAATAATAATATTAATATTATTAATAATAAATAATTATAAAAATAAAAAAATGAATAAAAATAATACTATAGGAATGTAATTTATGATAATAATAATATAATAAAGTATAATAATAATAATAATAATAGATTATATAGATTTAATATTATTTATTTATTTATTTATTTTTTTAAACATTCTCAATGTACCGCTCCTAGTGAACACTGATGGGGAAAACAGTAAACACACAAGCTGAGCTGATTCATGCTCCACAGCTGATTTTTATGTGCCCAGGTGGTTTCCTGCCATAAAATTAAGCCAATTACTCTTCCTCTGGGGCAGTGCTAATGACTGTGGGTCCATCACGTGGCTGGTTTGTCTGGAGAGAGAGGAAGACAGAGCAACTGAAAGGCCCTGGGACACTGGCAAACGCTTTTCTGTTCCAAACCGTCCTCCAGACCCGCTCACATGCGATGATTCATGTCCATTCGGTGCAATAAAGAAAGGAGCCCAGAAAATTTACGGCCTGTGGCTCGGTGGGGAGCGGCCGTGGCGTCCATTCACACTCGGCCCAGTCTGTGTCAGCCCTCTGGATGTTGTTGGAGCTTCTGGAGGGCTTTCCTTTTCTTCTGCGAGAACGTTTAGCCGGTGCTCGGGCCTCACCAGGCCTGTTTTCCTTGGCAGTGAGCGACATGCGGAGCTCCGCTACAGTGCACGTCCCTGGAGGAGCACAAACCGGCTGTTATGGAAGAAGCAGACGGAGGAGAGAGCGAGAGGGGAGACGCCGCCACGGCTGCTTAGGAACAAAGGCTCTGGACTTAGGCTTAGGATAATTCTGATGAACTTGTGCATCAGTGACTTATCTAGATTTGACTGAAATCTGTCTACATTATGACTTTGCTGCCAAGTACATATCTAGACTTGACTGAAATCTGCTTACACTGTGGCTCTACAGTCAGGGACATATCTAGAACTGGCTAAAACCTGTCTACATTATGACTTTGCAGTCAGGGACATATCTAGAACTTACTAAAATCTGTCTACATTATGACTTTGCAGTCAGGGACATATCTAGAACTTACTAAAACCTGTCTACATTATGACTTTGCAGTCAGGGACATATCTAGAACTTACTAAAACCTGTCTACATTATGACTCTGCAGTCAGGGACATATCTAGAACTTACTAAAACCTGTCTACATTATGACTTTGCAGTCAGGGACATATCTAGAACTTACTAAAACCTGTCTACATTATGACTCTGCAGTGAAGGACATACGTATCTAGACCTGACTACTCTCTGGTTACACTGTGACTTTGCAGTCAGGGACATATCTAGAACTGACTGAACCCTGTCTTCATTACGACTGCAGTCAATGACTTATCTAGAACTGACTGAAACCTGCTTACACTTTGGCTCTGCAGTCAGTGACGTCTAGAACTGACTGAACCCTATCTATATTATGACTCTAGAGTCAGTGACTTATCTAGAACTGACTGAAACCTGCTGTCTGCCATATTGATTTCCCTCACTCTGAACCAATCAGAAGAGGCCACGTGACCTTCTGTTTCACTGTTACCTGCTCTGGGTCACCGTGCGCTCTTTGCAGCAGCATCGACCTTTACACTGTTTACCGTGGAGCTGGAGGGAGGGGTCATTGTCATGTGACACTGTCCCAAAGGACAAGCCTCAGTAATCGCTAACCTGAATAAAACACAGCTGTAGAACCGTCAGTTCTAGAGAAGACATACACCCACCAGCCATAACATTAACACCACTGACAGGTGAAAGGAGTAACATTGACTCTCTAGTTATTTCACTACATTGGCATGTGTCAGGGGGATGGGGGATATTAGGTAGCAGGTTAACAGTCAGTTCTTAAAGTTAATGTGCTGGAAGCAGGAGCGTAAGGATCTGAACCACTTTGAAAAGGGCCTTAATGTGATCTTCTAGACAACTGAGTCAGAGCACCTCCAAAACAGCAGATCGCGTGGAGTGTTCCAGGTATTATTGTCCAAAAGTGTTCCAAGGAAGGACGACTGGTAAATCAGCGACAGGGTAATGGATGCCCAAGGCTCACTGATGCATGTGGTAACCTGAGCTACTGTGGTTTAAAAAGTGAAGGGGTCAGAACACTCCCAGAACATTTTTAATCCCAGAACATTCTCCACCTTCAAGCTCACGGCGGGGGAGCGCAACAGGTGGTGGCACATGGGTGGAAAGAGACGTCAAGGCCACTGGTGGGGTGAGTATTTGTTCAAGGAACGTTAAAAAAACCAGTGTTTATAGCACGTAACAAAACAAAACGAGCCCCCACTAATTCCACCAACTTGGTCAGAGTTTGTTTGGTGTGAAACACCAGGTCTGAGCCATTTACAGTGGTGGTGAATGGAACCAGACGTCCAAAACGGCGGCCTAAAGCTAAATCCATTTATGGTGGAGGGGTTCAGATTCACTATTTTACATCAACATTCCATAAAAACACTCAGAGACACGCAGAGCTTCACTGGGGGTGGAGAGCAGACAACATGGCTCGATTTGTGTTGGAGACGTCTGGTTCCATTCACCACCACTGTAAAGAAATCCCACTCACACTAAACCCACTCTGGATGAGACTGCTTACAAATGGAGGACTTTGGTGGCGTCCCACTTTAGCAAAGTGCTCCTTAGGGCCCCTTAAACTACTGGGTTTGATTCCCAGGGTCCTTTCTGTGTGGATTCTCCATGTTCTCCCCTTGTCTGTGTGGGATGCCATCCCGGATCTCCAGTTTCCTAAGAAATGAACATCAAGTGGAGTGGAGATGCCCCCTAGGTGTGATTGTTGTGTGACCTGAAGGTCGCTGGTTCAAATCCCAGACTGGTAGTAGTACCACCTGTGAGCAAGATACTGTCCCCAAGCACTGCTCTGCCCACGTCCGCTGCCCACTGCTCCTACACGGATGGGTCCAGTGAGAGCTACGACAGACTCCAGCCCCCTAAAGCACTGCTGCGAGCTGATCCAGTCTGCCTTATGTGTGGCGCGCAGAATGTTTGCCCATGACGTAAAACAGGATTAGTCAAGAGCAGCTAAGAGGGCTGGAGACAACGGCATTCAGGTCTTTAGAGAAATTGCATAGAAACATTGTGGTGAAGGCCTTCAGGGCCTGAGAAGCTGTAAGAAACGGATGCAGTAATCCACACTCTGTAACTCTTAAAAGCAAAAAGAACCACACCCAGCTGTCACACACCGCCACCACCACCCACGACGCCCCGAGCTGTGATTTCGGAGTCGTGTTGTACTTGGTGTGGCTGACTAACAGAGAATGAATGAGAATGCACCTTTGATTGGGGGGCTGGGGGGCCATGGCTAGCCTAGGGACGTCCCATTACTTAGGCTGGAACCTTTACACAGTCATATGAATGGAACGCACTAACTAAAACGTGGCCGTTCACGACGGAGCGAGACATTGCCAGCTGTGACTTTCTACAAGACTGACCGCATGTAGACCATGACCTAGATGCTGGGAGAACTTTGGAAAAAGTTCAAGCTAGATTTACTTTCCACTGGTGCTTCCCCTCTCCCTGACCCTCCCCCTCCCATCCTCACACATGTGCACACATGACATCCACACCTCCTGTAAAGAGAAGCACCCAGAGGATCTGTACAGGAGCTGTAACTCTATACTTCCCCTTCTCTGCCATGTACCTGACTCACGCAGGTCGAACAGGAGAACCTAACACCGCCTGTTGACCTTTGGGGTCTCGTTGTGTTCTTTGAAGACACGTCATGGCTTTTACAGTAAATTACAGTGGAGGGTTTGCGTGTCAGCCTGCTTTTAGACGGTTACTGTAAGCAAAATGTGTCCGTTTCCCTGGTTGGTGATCGAACCAGCAACCTTTCTGGAGGTAAGGCCAGTGCTTTGACGGCTGCACCACTCTGGAGTCCAAGCTAAGGGGCGACTCTGTTGATGTGTTCTGTGATGAGGCCAAACACCCTGAAGACATGCTTATAGTTCTGCCTCTCCCATCCAAGTCGTGCCCAGCCCCAACCCTACTTACCTTCTGAGTGTTCTCACGTGGTTTGGCCTTAAGATGCTTTAAGTTGTTATAGAATGAAAAAAATTACCCCAAAACATATTTTAATGTCACTTTTTCTGCATGTGCCCAGTTGATTTACCAGGTTATTTGGTAAAGGGCTAAAATCACATTTTGCAGGCTGGGATGTCTGGGATGTGTTTCAAGTAAGTAACAAAAAAATTCAATTTTGGCACAATAACTGTCCTGTAAAGCTTAGTTTTAAAAAGAGGAACATCAGATTGCTATTGGTCGATACTGAAGGGATATGCAATATTTTATGCCCCATGTTTGCTCCATTAGATTAGATTACATTACATTACATTACAATACATTACAATAGAATAGAATTGATTACATTACATTAGATTACATTAGATTATATTAGATTAGATTATATTATGTTAGATTAGTTTAGATTAGATTAGATTATGTTAGATTAGTTTAGAATTAATTAGATTACATTAGATTACAGTATATTAAATGTAATTAAATTAACTTTGGAATTTGAATTGATTAAACTAGATTAAATGAGATTAGATTCAACTTTATTGCCGTTGTGTAGGACACAAGTACAAAGCCAATGAAAGGTTAGCATCAAACCAGAAGTGCAAAGAACAGTGTACATTGTAACAGTGCAGTATAGGTGATGCTGTATGTTATAGTATGTACCGTCTTCATGCACTGTGAGCTGTAAGGTCTTATATAGACAGGTGTGTGGCTCCTAATCAAGTCCAATCAGTATAATCAGACAC